>JACRUU010000028.1:7449376-7481876 GCA_030449085.1 Kryptopterus vitreolus | reverse complement strand
TGCCACTTCACGCGGTTTGTATCAAAATGCCCACCCCCCCATATTCATTCCCTGATCGATAGAGTCACTATTGTTCCCATAGTAACACGACAAAGGCTTCAAACCAACTGATATAACTGTAGATTACTATAGCGATTCTTTCTCTCACTCCGTTTGTCGCGTTGCATCGCTATGCACATCAGCATTTTATTGTGTTATTATAAATAGCATTATTTATGTTCATAGCCATAGTCACATGTTATCCAAAGTCCCTTCCATGATTGATTTATGTCTGTACAGTATGTGTATGTGTATGTATATATATATATATATATTATATATATATATATATATATATATATATCTATATATATATTTTTTTTTTTTATATATATATATATATATATATATTATATATATATATATATATATATATATATAATATATACATATATTTTTTTTTTTTTTTCCCGACCTTTATATTCATAGGAAGTTTTTGCCAGTTCAGTTTATCTGTCTCTAAGATGCAAATGTTGTCTGGAGTGTGCGGCGTAAATAATGGACTTCTTGGCGCATATTATTTGTGTGTGGAAGCAGAAAGAGTGAAGTAATGTATGGCTATGGCTACGAATATGCACCGCAAGGGCGACGTCCTCTAGACCCTATGAAACAGTGCTCCGTGTTCTCCTACGCAGTTCTCTTCAGAAGTCGTCTCGAATGGAAAAATCCGTGTACATCGAAACTTTTCCCCGCTAAACAGAGCCAAATGCCTGGACAAGCCCTCCGAGCTCCATCTCACACGTCTTTAATGATTTAGCAGAGCGTTATGTTGGTCGTAATGCAGAACGCAGGAGAATGCATGGACGAGACTTGGGAATAACAGGCAGAGATTCAAACGGAGCGGTTGTTTGTGTGGGTTCATGTTTAATTCATCCGGCGCGCTGATAGCCGTGTGGAAGGAGCAGCTGCTGACATCTGCATGGCCTGTTAAATGCCAGATTTAAAAAGGTGAGCACGCGTGTAATTCCTCATTAGACGGAAAGAAGGGAGACCGGAAACATAGACAGGGAATACTTGACTGGTTCTGATCTTTTGGGAGAAATTAGCCACCTGGAAGTGTGGATGCGATGCTTTTAGTCGATGCATACCGCTACAATACTGACGAAGATTGCTCTCAGTAACGCCACCTGCACTGGATTTGAATAGCAGCAGAGTTACAGAAGCTTACAAAACATTACATATGTAACACAGAGAGCATATATTTGTAATGGGAAAGTGTTTTTTGAAAAAAAAAGCATGCCTATTTGTATCAAGTTGCTTAAACCGGTGTATTATAGCCAGAATTAAATAATCTGCCGTCTTAATGTACATTAAGACAGATATAGTTATATACTCAATTGCCACCAAATGTTAATAGCCACCATGTTACTATATATATATATATATAGATATATATATATATATATATATAGATATAGAGTATATATATATATATAGCTATATCTATATCTTATATATCTATCTATATCGATATATATATATATCGATATATATATATATATATATATAGATATATAGATAGATAGATATATAGATAGATAGATATATATAAAGGAAAAGATGTGATGCTTATAAAACATCATTTCGGTATCATTTTAATACACTGGGGATGTAGTTCAGTAGTAAGAAGCATGCTTTCATGTCTAAGGTCTTGGGTTCAATACCCAGCTTTGTTGTGAATTTCGTGCTTCTTTTTGTTCGATCAAATTCATTTGGAAGCCTTACAAGGCTGAAAATCTATACAAATTCAAGGTTTATGCATAAAAGTGCTCGATTCAATGAGATGTGCGTAATTAATAATGAATAAAAAGGCCGATGCTTTCCATTCATGGTTACAACTTACTCTATACAGTAGAGTAGGTAATACAATTCTTTCAGAGATTTTTATTTTTTATCGTACAGTAGTAGCTGACTGATCCGATGCAAAGCTATGTTAATAGACTACATGAATGAGTATATGCTAGTGCAATGAATCTGTCAGTCAGGTGCTCCTGGACACTTCCTCCGTAACAGCACAAAGTCCAAGGGAAAGATGAGATACAGCTCCAATAATAAGTAGCTTGACTCCGAAGCACTGCACTCTCCAAAGACTCTGATTAATGAAGGACAGATAGCAGTCTCATTGTCCTGCATGCTAACGATGCGATTTATGCAAAGACAGCCCAGTTAGGTGCTGCGATACAATGCTTATAAGCATCCCCCAGGCTTCTCCTCAAGGTGTGGACCAAAATATATGAATCTCATATTATATAAGGAATACATGTAATGCACGAGCATGTGTCCTGACATAACATGGTGTTGCACGTAATCTCACCCATTTCAAACACTTCTTGACATTGTAATATATTGTGAGCATCTTGGAATACAGATTTGTACAAGAACAACAAACTATTCCTTCAAATCGTAGCTCAGACCAGCGTGGGGCGAAAAAGCAGAAGAGGGAAAGGCGCGAGGAAAGCGCATTTAATGCCAGACACTTAAGCTTTATCTCATGACTCACGTCCTCACTGCTAGTCAGACTGATATTCTTCATGACATAATGATATAATGAGAGTAAATACAGTGCAAGGTCACTATATATAGTATCATTCATATTTAACGTGAGAATTGTGCTTCTCCAGGACAGTGACTCATCCCAATGGCTGTCACTCAATCTCTCTCGTCCACAAATGCTCAGATGAGTTTCTCCGTATCTGTCACACAATGGAAAGAATGAAAATGTAGAAAGATGGGGTTTGTTTGTTTGTTTGTTTGTTTGAGTGTAGAACAGGTTAAAATCACTGTGTGTCAGATAAGCAAGGAATTTCCAGAAGGATTTCCAGTATCTCTGTTGTCCAAATATTATATACAGCTAAATGCATTTTGTAGTAGGGGAGATATTGATTTATTTATATGAGGCTTTTGGGATGCAAACTAACACAAATAAAATTTCGTAGCAAATAATTTTAATTAAACAGTCAGGGACTTACTAGTGAGGTATTTACTACATGCTGAAACCCCATCCATATGTCTTTTATTTTCTTGGCACTGAAGCTTTATGAAGGGGGCACGGTGGCTTAGTCTCGACCATGTGTGTGTGGAGTTTGTATGTTCTCCCCGTGCCTCAGTGGGTTTTTCTCCAGGTTCTCCGGTTTCCTCCCGGTCCAAAAACATACAAGATAGGTTGAAATTGTCCCTTGGAAAATTGTCCGTAGTGAATGAATGTGTGTGTGAATGTATGTGTGTGTTCTACGATGGGTTGGCATTCCATCCAGGGTGTATCCTGCCTTAATGCCCATAGACGCCTGAGATAGGCACAGACTCCCCGTGACCCGAGGGAAGATCGGATATAGCGGTAGAAGATGAATGAATGAAGCTTTATAGCAGTGTAAACAGAGAGATAGAGGTAGATTGCATGCATAATAGAGTATTCCTTTAGGTCAGGGATGTCCGAGCCATGGAGAACAGGCCATAACCTATTGCTCCCAATTAAGATTGCATTAGTTTGGTGCCTTTTTGCACACGTGTCAAGCCAACCCCACAGCAATTACAAATCCGGCAAATTGCGAATTGCGTACTGACCGACAGGAAAAAGTGCTTTGACCCCAAATCTTCACTCGGTCAAGCCTCAATAACGAGAGATGTGAGAAATCACGTAATAAAATCACGGTACTTTTTCCTGACACCGTTGACCTTAGGGAAGTGGGATTCCTATTGAGTGCACCAAAACACTTTGGGGAAATTCCCCTGAGGCGTCAAAAGGAGGCGAATGGTTCAATCGGCTTTCGAAAAATCTCCTATGTAACGTTTCCCCGTCAAAATCAAATCCCGATGGGATGACTCGAAACTGGACAATGAATGAGCAGGTCAGTGGGAACAACAAAAATATCACACCACATCCCAATGGGTGAAAAAAAAGTGACCATATTCAATCGAGAGAAAAAAGACGACAATAAAATCTGTATTCATACGGGATTCGGGAACGCATCAAAATTCTATACAATTGTTAACGCAAAAACTTCAGTCAATCCACTCACACTTCCTAAATGTCCCCGAATTACTCCTACTAGCTGTGCATTCACAATAGGTATGAGCTCACTATATTAACGTATATATTACCGTATAGAACCTTACTCAAGGGCATAGCATTCCCCAATCTGTATTACGGAAGTGCATTTTTATTTTGTGTATGCAATGCGCTTCTGTAAAACCTATCACCAGTTTATATGGAAAAGCAACCTGAACAGAATTCTTAAAGGAGCCACGTCCCATATTTTATGATTAAAATACCCACTAAACAAAAGTAATATTGAAATGAACAAGAAATGAATATTAAAATAATCATTTCCGGAGAAAAATAAATATGAAAGAATCAATCGTTTTATTAAAGGGAGATATTTTGAGAGCAATGTTACAGTTAGAGTATTAGAAACATGATACATTATGGTACGTTGAAAACTGTGCGATTAATCACTCTGTGCGGGATTAATCGTGATTAAATATTTGAATCGATTGACAGCCCTGCTTACTTTATAACATACTGTAGGTTTTCCTGGATTACAAGAAACAAAACCCGCACACAGCCCTTCCCGTATGTTAAGTGCTGACACACGGAGAAATGAAACAGAGGAAATGGATGAGGCTCCTGGCCAGGAACGGCAGGAGCTGCACGTCATGGTCTGTTCTTTCCTCCTTTGCTGAGCGCTGATGAGAAACCCGTGCTGCATCGCGCAAATATCCCAGACACCTGCCGTAGGCATCGCCGCAGGTAACTTGGAAAGCCGGCCGGCAAAGTGTAATTTAATTACTCTTTAATCGGGATGCAGAGCGAGTGTCGCCCCGCGCTCTTAACTCTGTTCAACTGAATGGAGAACAGACAATGATGCATCCTTCGTAATTGCTCAGCTAATTGAAAATCACGGATTGAACTCGAGTGCATTTTGCAGACCACGGCGAACACGACGCCTCGATGTGACCGCTCTCAGTAACCTTCTCAGGCTGCTTGTCTATTTGATTTATAAGACTGATTAATCATACGATTCCACCTTTTTCATTCGTACAGTCAGGACAGGTTACGTACGTACGCATAAAATTCCATACCAAGCAAAGATTTCCCCGCACTACTCTTTTTTTTTTTGTGGAAATGTCACTGTGTACCAAGAGACTATCACCATGCGCTTTTCATCATACTGCTGATTTCACTGTCTTCATGGATTATTCATCTCCATCTCCAGTCCTCTAACACTCTCTCCTGCAGTCAAGGACTTTTCTCGCCATTTTAGGCCTTCCAAAATATAATAATAATAATAATAATAATAATAATAATAATAATAATAATAATAATAATATTGTCTGGTTGAAGTCAGTGTGGTACTCTGTATTTCTCCATCCTAGGTGAGATAATACTAAATCTAATCCTTGGCAGCACATGATTAGTGATTGTTCTTCGAAGTCTTTACAAAACCAGCACTGCTTGCATTACAGCACTGTGTCATTTCGGAGAGATGTTGAGATGTTACACATGTTAGCCCTGAGCTCGGGAGCCTGACCTGAAAGCTTTACACTAATGAATCGAACCTGTTCGCAAACCCCGAAGACGCTCAGTGACAGCTTGCTTCCGGTGCTGACCTTTAGGTTTTTTGCCTTTCTTGTCGGACAGCAGCAGTGAAAGCTTTCATTAGCTCGACAGCTGATTCACGTCATCAGATATTTCGGGAAGATCGCACCGAAGAAGAGACAACGCTGCGTTCCGACTCATGCTAAAGCCCATCTGAATCATACGAGTCTATTGGCAAATGGAAACAAATATGTAGGTGTGTGGAGATGCAAATGGTATTATTGTTATAGTTTGTGATTTAAAAAAAATAATACAAAGAAAGATAAAAATAGATAAGAAGGAAAGAAGGAAGGAAGAGGAAGGAAAGCAGTAAAGAGATAAAAAGGAGACAGACAGACATGAAAGAAAGAAAGAAAGAAAGAAAGAAAGAAAGAAATAGAAAGAATAGATAGATAGATAGATAGATAGATAGATAGATAGATAGATAGATAGATAGATAGATAGATAGATAGATAGACAGATAAATCGATTGATAGATAGATAGATGTGAGGTGAGGTCAGTGTTCACATGCATCCAGAAGTTGATTAGTTTAGCTCAAGCTTTGTGTACATGGGCATTGTCATGCTGCAACAGGTTTGTGTCTCCCAGTCTACACGAAGAGAAAAAGTGTAACGTTACTGGATCCAAACACACCATAGACAGTTGTTTTGCACTCGTCTACTTGGTATTCATAGCATCCCAGACGAGCACCTGTTTCCCAAATTAAGAGGGTTAAATAGAGCAAGACATGCCTTAGGACACAGCATGACGCGCTGCTACACTCACAGGTCCAATGCTACGGACTATAATAATAATACTAAACCAGTGATCAAAACGGCCAGAATCATCTTAAAGCACACTCGCATGTGTACACCCATGGAAATTGTTGAAGGCGTTAATTATGCACTTTCAAAGTACATCAGAAGAGCTCATTCTGTCTCCCGGTGTCTAATTTCCCCATTATCTGTAGGCAGTGTAAGACAGAACCTTTAGAGGTTTAACCCGCTTCCTCAGTAATTACTGCTTTTGGACTTTATATGGCAGTTGCAGATTGGAGACTCTGTAATTACCAAACGAACAAGACATTCCAAGATTCCTCCCTGTACGACTCTTTCACAATTTGACCTTACCCGAGCAAAACAGTTTCCTAGGCATACATGATTAATATCCTATATACAAGGTGATGTCAAAAAGGTTATAGCTCTGTTTATTTATATACTGTCCATTTGCACACTATCGCTTTCAAAATAGCCCCCTTACGCAGAAATACAGCGCTGCCGCTGTTCCTGCCACATCAGGAGTGCGTCCTGGAAATCTCCTTTGTGGAGCCTATGAACGATGTCAAACCTTTGTGCAGTATCTTTATCTTCGAGAAAAGGGCAAAGTCTGCAGGAGTCAAATCCGGCGAGAAGGGAGGGAAGTGACATCATGAAAGTGTGACAGAGTGTGCACGCGGTCAGAAAAGCACCGGTTGGTGCAGCATTTGCGCCCTGTGACTCTGGCGTGTTACAAAACGACAACACATTATATCAAATCTAAGTAATGGATGAACAGCAGGCCTCTGTGGCTCACTGTATTTGTTTATGCTTTATTTTCTATTGATTAATATGTTTGCTTGACCGTTCTATCTCATATTGTAGCAATTAGGGAGCAATTAGTAATTAGCAATTAGCAATTAGTTTGTTTTCTTCACCAGAAGCTCCTCTCAGAATATTGCGAGTATCTGCCAGACCAAGTCCTGACCAGTTTCAGTCCTGAAGAAATTTCAGTGGTGGAACATTCATTTGAACTGGAGACTCCTTCCATACATGTTACAGAAAGGCTTTAGCATTTTGGTAACAAGGCTTATTAGAATTATGTGGAAGGTAAACAGGACTCCGGGTAAATGGTAACCATAGAAACAACAGCATCCATTACAACGCATGCATTATACCGAAAATCACTTTCCGACCAATCACTTGCCAATTCAGCTTTGTCTTTACCCCCCCCCCATCCTCAAGAATTCAGTGTACATTTTTTTTATAAACTCATACTTTGAAACCTGACACTGCATCGTGTACGCAGTCAGCTACTGACAGTCCTGACAGATACAAATACCTGTGACCTGTTATGAATTATTTAAAGCAGTCGCCAGAATAGATTCACACCCACTGCACACGCACACACACACACACACACGCACACACTCAACCATGCACACACTTAAATTTGCTTGTATTCTAAAGGAAACACAAGACAGAGGCAGAGCGGGAGCCCCTGGGGAGGACTGCAGGAAAACACACACACACAGACATAAAAACACAGAGACTGGACCTGCTCCTCTACAGCTACTGCAGAGTGAGTGTGTGTGTGTGTGTGGTGGGGGGGGGGGGGGGGGTGGGATGGAGGAATGAAGAGCACAGTGCAAATAGAAGAAAGATACAGGGAGACTGGTCTGGTTCTCGGTTGCTTTTGAGATTTGTGTTTGTTTTATACAGAAACAAGTAGGATGTGAAAAATGGTGCAGAGAGCAAAGACTAGTGTGTATAGAAGATATATGATGAAGGTCCCCCCCCCTTCCTAAAAGTGCCATGGAAAGCTTTATAGATTAAGGACAGGTGATGTGCTCGAGGATGTGGAGAGATGAAAGGGGAAAAAAAAGAAAAAAAGAAAAGAAACTGCTATATGAGAAAGAATAAAGAGAGGGAAATAGCGAGGAAGGTTCCCTCGGCTCCTGAGCTTAAGGACATGTGAATCTAGGGAGATTGAGTTTAAGATAAATAGAGAGATGGAGAGAGAGAGAGAGAGAGAGAGAGAGAGAGAGAGAGAGAGAGAGAGAGAGAGAGATAGTCACATAACATGTTATGTCAGGAGTGCTAGGGCAAGAAGTGAGATTCGAATGAGGTTCATTTTATATAGAATAGAACAGGGTTTGTTTGTCACATATACATTATATACATGATAAAGAGACCCCTGGAGCACAGAGGGTTAAGGGCCTTGCTCAAGGACCCAAGAGTGGCAGCATGGCGATACCGGGGCTCAAACTGCCGACCTTCCGATCATTAGCTCAGCACGTTTACCGCTGTGCTACCCGCCTCTCCCAACATCATATCAGATATTGTACTGTTGATTATCCAGTAGGGATTATGCAAATCAAGCGAACACTAAAATGATAATAGGATTTAGCTGCTCTACATTCTAGATTATTTCTAGGAATGGAAAATTTGAGGTTTAAAAACCAGGGAAAATTGACTTTAAGCACCACTGGATTCCAATGCCTCGAAACCTATTCGATTCGTTCTTTTCAATCGTCTTGAAAAGACGTCTATATGTCAGGGGTGTGAAACTCATTGTCACCGTGGGCCACATCAGCATTATGATTGGTCTCGAAGGGCCAGTTGTAACTATAAGGCAGTATTTACTCTTTGATGATTGACGCCGTCTCATAACACAAAACACGTTGGAAAAATGGCCCTTGGTAAACGCTGATGTGGGATACACTGCACTCTAGTGGCAGGATGCCGATTTCACTTTGCAGGTAATACAGTTGCATGCATTGGGGAGATGTAGTTTATTGTCACTGCACGCTTTAAAGCAGCATAGCCTTTGTTTCAGATAATCATACACATAAAATGACGTGGCAGGTGTCAAAAGAGTTGCTTTATATCCACGGTGAAAAGAAAGCATCTAACACTAAATCAAGGCATGGGAATTACATTTGGAGATCTACCGGTCTGTCCTTGATGAACAGAAGTTGTGGTTCTTCTTGTTGTGGTTCTTTGTGTTCACTCGGAAACACAAACCTGCTCCACCATCACAATGCCCCCTGTGCACAAAGTATGTTCCGTGAAAATATGGGTTGGAGAGGAAGATCTGCAGTAGCCTGTTATAGAGCTCTAATCTCAACCCTACCTTGGGATGATTCTCAACACTGACTGTTCCACTCCTCACTTCACCTACATCAGTACCTGACTTTATTAACACCCTTGTGGCTGATGAACACAAATATTCACAAGTTTTCTATCTATCTTCATTTGTCTATAGTTATTTATTGGTTGCTTTTTACCATAAGTAGTAAATCGTACTATGGAAAAAAATAACTATATTTACAGTGTAAAAACCAACCTGTCTTTAATGATCCAAACAGCCTCCATGTAGAGTCAATCCCTCGCTTGGTACACTTCCTAACAAGCTGTAGCCATAATTGAGAAGATAAATGTGGCCTGAACTGTGACACACACACAACGCTCTTGCTTTTGGACTTTCTTGAGAAACTTTAGTACCTCATAGCAGGAACACTGTAAGGAACAATGATCATCAGCCTTGATTGAGATTCGTGTTGGATTATGAATTTCAC
Organism: Kryptopterus vitreolus; assembly: GCA_030449085.1. Taxonomy (NCBI): domain Eukaryota; kingdom Metazoa; phylum Chordata; class Actinopteri; order Siluriformes; family Siluridae; genus Kryptopterus; species Kryptopterus vitreolus. The sequence continues at coordinate 7,471,925 of JACRUU010000028.1, read as the reverse complement.
AAGAGCATGGGTGAAAAGATACTAGTTTCTTTTACATGAAAATGGCACTTTTCATGCAGCAAAGAGAAGGTTAATTTGGGTTTAAGTTGACATTACAGTCATGTCAATGCATGTAACGCTTACATATCTCCACTGAGACATGTAATTAATCTTGTACAGACAAATACAGATTTCTACATTATATACATCAGTATTTCGGTTCTTCATAGAGACTAATAACCTTCAGAGACTAATGACTCTAATAAAGCTAATTTGAAAAACCTGTCTGATCCATTACAGAAATTTTCTCTCTCTCATTTCTTTTAAAGTAACTCCATAATGGATGAAAGCTGCTTTGAGGTGATGCTATCTGTGTAATGTGAAAGGCCACCCATCAGGAACAGACAGAGCAAAGTCTCTCTGGGGAAACCCCAGTTGCGTACACTGTTAGAGTTTACGTATTAATTACAGGGGTCCAAGCAAAGGTCAGTTCCCCTGTGCTCATTAATTCATGCCAAGAAAAAAAAATAGTAAGCCTTAATTAGACATAACATTTCTACAGTGTAGAAGAACACATAGTGTATTGAGAAAGCCTTTAAAAACTGGAATAATGAACCCATACACTTCTCAAACTACTCCCTGCAGGATGAATATGGTCCACCCCTGGATTTGGTACAGCTCTCTAGACACGTATCTCATGTCTTCTTTTTATAATATAGGTTGTCTTTCAGACTAAAATTAATTATTGGCTCAATTCACCCACCAGCCAACAGAATTGTACATTCAACACCATTTGTTTATTTATTCATTTTTATTCTTTCGGCTATTCTTTTTTATTCTATTCTGTCGCCACAGTGGAAGGTCCGTATATTAGTCTTGGAGCATGAATTTACACAGCCCTCCATATTTAACCGGGCTTAGGACCGGCACTAGGAAGGCACTGGCTTGTGCAACCCTAACAGCTGGTGCAGACTGAGCAATTAGGGGTTAAGAGGCCCACTAGTGGCAGCTTGGCGATGTTGGGACTTTCGGTCCATAGCCCGATGCCTTTACCACTCAGCTACATTCAACATAATTACTTGCTGTAAATGTTTTTTTTTTTATTACATAATACCTAAATGTTTAGAATTCAATAGCAATGAATATGAGGGGAAAAAAAAACCAGATGAAAATCAGATCAGGCATAACATTATGACCAGTGAAGCGAATAACACTATCTCTTCATCATGGTACCTGCTAATATGTGGGATATTATAATATGAAAAATTTTTCTCCTCAATGGTGATGTGTTAGAAATGGATAAAATGGGCGAGTTCAACAAATTGTTAATGGCTAGACGAGTGAGAATTCTATCAAAAGTGATCCAAGGAAGGAACAGTGGTGAAACTGGTGAAGACTCATCAATGGGGGACCAATAGAATATTAGGCGTATGGTCTTAATGCTATTTATGTTCAGTGTATATTTCTTGAAAACTGATTCTCATTTGTCTGTACAGTGCATAATAAAATCATTTAAAAGCATCATGAAATTATTAACAGTAATTCTGGTATTGACTCCAGAACACCAGAACATGCCATTTTCCATGACTCACCCAAGTCCTCTTTTAAAGACTGGGAAGTCCTGATTTGTTTATTTATTTTTGTTCTCGACGCTGTACAAGTAATTTGTCTTCTAGTTACTAGTACTTAGTGTTTCTTATACCAAGCAGCTACACCAAAATGCATAGCTCACACTCTAGCTTAAACTATCAATGCATGTTTTGTATCCTAATCCATCACAGACTTATTGCCATGTAAGCCTAGATCTTGGGTTATGACTGCAAGTAAGCAGATACGTAGCCAGAAGGTAAAGGGTTCGTTACGACTGATCGAATATACATTAAAGATCCTTTTCAGGCCTTGCAAATTATTCATTGGGTCCAGGTTGGGTACACTGCTACACTTTTCTTTAAGTAAACAATTATTTATGGCACTGTCATCCTTAATCTCTACTACATCTATACTCCATGCTAGGATCAATCACACAAGACTATAGTGCTCTTCTATTGTCATTGGACAATCTAAAAACGAGACAATGAATGAATCTCAGTCCAAACTGGTCTGAAAAAGCATGACGCTCGTGTGCATTTAAGCAGCCATGACTGATTCCCACGAATACGCTTCAGCTCCATTTATTTTCCATGCACCAAGGGGGATTGAGTAGTTACCACCCGTATAAGAACGGAATGGTTTCTCCTCAGATTTCACATTAATATCGGTTGCACTCAACAGTCAACAGTGACTATTTTGGTTAAAAAATACAAAAACAATTTATTGGTGAGTAGGGGAACAAATATATAATCCCATGCTCCTTATGTGCTGTGAGTCATTTGACATAGATTATACACTTCAAAAAAAGGCACAAGTCATTTGGAGACAGGCAAGAGCTAATACTATATAACAAGAGAAAATTGCATTTCTAATGCATTCTAAATAAAGGAATAGAGCATCTCAGACTGTTAAATTAGGAGGTCCCATCTGCTTTTAATTACTAGAGTAATTGTTAACGCTTCGATGAGAATGAGTGTATATGATTTCTTTCTTTCTTTCTTTTTTCTTCCAGTTTAAACCATTGAAACAGGAGGGGTGTTTGGCCTGTTTGTGTTCTTAGTGTGGCGTTACTGCCAGCACAAGCCCAGCATTGGGGGGAAGGGGGGAACTTGGTTCTTCTGTAATCAAAATCTGGAATGTAGACTTAGCAGCTGCTACTGCTAGATGTCCCACAGTCTCTAACGAGCCGCCAGCTCCGTGGTTAGCGCTCGTCCCTGGGCCACTCCGCCAAAGTTTGGACAGAAAACAAGAGACGGTACATTGGTAGCAAATATAATCGTTTGTTCTTTGGAGAAGATTCAAAACCTTCTGGAAAGTCTTGGTGGATTTGTTTTGACTCAGAATGAGCCTAATTAGAGTCGTCCTTCTACATGGTGAAGCTAACTAATCAGAGGGAAGCCGCTGATGTGAAAATGAATTAACCGTGTGCCAAATTTTTTTTTCTTTTACATTTCTCTAGGAACATAATTGAAACGTGGTTAAAAACAAAAGTATGTATTGAACAACTGTCTTCTTGTGCTTTGTTGTGCTCTTACTTCCATACATCTTTATTCTGTAAAACATCATACGGACAATAGTATGGGGGAGTGTAACGTTCACAAGCATATTTGGGTTGGAGTAGAAGATGCTGAGTGTTCTTCTATACAATTCTAATCTAATTCTAAACTGTAGATACATCCCAGACCTTCTCAACCTACATCAGTATCTGACTTTACCAACACCATTATGGCCAGGAATACAGATGGATCTTATGGTCAGATGTCCACATACTTTTGATCATCGGAAAAACTACGTGCCGAGAATAAACACAGTTTATTCAGTTTGTATGTAAGAAAAATATTATGGACTGAAGTTTCTTAGTAATTAATTCTCATTAACAAATCCACTCAAACATTTGTTGATCGCAGTGGAATTTCACATATAAAAGATGTTTACAACAGTAAACAAGAGAAGCTAAAACCACTACAGCAAGTAACCACAAATAAGAAAACATAAGACAACTAACACTCAACATAAATTTATAGCCAGAGCAGACAAGATGACAAAAACAGAACAGTAGTTATTTGTTAAAATGAATTCTAATTGTTGATTGGACAGGCACAGGTTGTAACCAATCAGCATGCACTTTTTAATAAGAACATCCCCTTCTTATTAGTTTTGAGTGAATGCAGATACAATTTATTTTATTCGTTAACCATCATTTGCATCATGCAACAACTGGTATTAAATCCTCTGCTAATGCTTGCCATGTTTTATCTAAATCCTGGCAAACCAGCACTACGATTACCAAAATAATAGAAGCTAAATTGAGTATTGATGCAATTAATTATGCGCAAACATCGTGGGCATGTTTAGGCCATTATTATTATCGCAAATAATGAGTGTGAGATATTCAGCCAAATGCAAAATCTTAATAAATATTTTTTTCATAAAACACACACACACACACACACACACACACACACACACACACACACACACACACACACACACACACACACACACTTTCATGTATGAATAAGTACAATTTTCATTTTCAAATTTATTTGTGCACACAATTGACATTCCTGAGTAATGGTTTACATTTACATTTTTCATCAAATATATGACACTAAACTATTTGGATTGATACTATTATGCACATTTATATTTGTAAAAAAATGCAGATTATATAAATATATCAAGTGTATTATTAGTAATTATTCCTTTTTATTAATTTTAGGGTTTTTTTTTGTATTATTTTGACAAAGGAGAATTGTGTTTCTTATTCAGTGTGCATTTATTTCCCCTAGTTTTTCTCTTGTTCGGTATAAAATGTAATTATTGTATGTAAAAGCCAGTGTTTGGAGTCCATTAGTGATTTGCATAATGCCAGATACATGCCTACATGCACGATCCTGTACGCTACCTCGCTCCGAATTTAAACCTCCATAAGTCATTGCTTGTAATACATCATTCAACTGAGGTACAGATACAAACATTCTTGGCTTCAATCCTGAGCTCCGGGTTGCTATTCTAAACCCTTAGTAAGATATCCATCATGTGATTAATAAATAATCAACCATTTATTCATCTCTTTCTCATTATTGCTTCAAACTCTTATGGATTGGGTAAAACCATAAATCTCCAGCAGTCACTTCAGTGCAATCATTACTGAAACCCAGACTGTATACAATTTCCTTGAAGTTGTTTGTTTTTGCAATGACAGCTGGCCATGTTAGGAGGAAAAGAAAGAGAAGAAAAGGGAGGAGGAGGAAGAGGAGGAGGAGGAGGAGGAGGGGACACTGGATAAATATAGCAGTGTGATGTGGGTGTGCCAGTATGAAGTTCTTGCCCAACTGACACGACTTCAGATTTGAGTTCCCATCTGTGTGGGAGGTAGAACGACACGGAGAACATAAAACGCGGATGCTCACCGCTCTCGGAGGGAACCCGGGACACAACCAGACCTTTACGGAGGAGGATCTGACTTGGGCAGGGCAGCTATAGCAGATTTCAGACTCAGCAAGTCGGTCATATACATGAACATTCGCACACACACAGTGAACCAGCATCAAATAAATGCTAGTATATAAGTATAAGGTTATATTGTGGATGCATGGGTACTGCTTATAGAAAAAATGTTTTTACACAGAGAATATTCTCTACATTACCACATCTTTTGCACTGGATCCACAATTTAGCAGCATCATACTGTCACATGGGCAATCACTCAAGAATGCCAAGCGTATTAAATATATCACAAATCAAAACAGCATGCTAAAGTGGATTGAATCCCGATTGGGTAGGTTTTTAGAAGTGAAACGCTCCACCATTACACCATTATCACATGATCAAGTGTATATACAGCAATTAGTTGAGAGCAAACTGTAGAAAGTATGACAGTGAGAGATGTATAGACACTTTTACATGATTTCAGGGTAAATATATCTGTGATTCATACATACTTGTAACTCGTTTCATTCATTCATTAATTCATCTTCTACCACTATATCCGATCTTCCCTCGGGTCACGGGGATCTGTGCCTATCTCAGGGGTCTATGGGCATTAAGACAGGATACACCCTGGATGGAATGCCAACCCATCACAGGGCACACACACTCACAATCACACACACATTCATGCAATAGGGACAATTTTCCAGGTTCCAATCAACCAACCGTGCATGTTTTTGGACCGGGGGAAACCTGGAGAACCTGGAGAAAAAAAACCTGAGGCACGGGGAGAACATGCAAACTCCACACACACATGGCCTAGATGGGAATCGAACCCCGACCCTGGAGGTGTGAGGCGAACGTGCTAACTACTAAGCCACCGTGTCCCCAAATTCATTTCAACCAACTATGTAGCTAAAACTGTCAGAACAGAATTTATATTTGTGCCTCACTGATTTTTTTATGCTGTGTTTTAAGGAGAATCATATGAAATTCAAGTAAACAAACAAATATATACATCATAAAACTCCTGCCATTTAGTATAGAATAGAAGAATTTCCATATAAGTATCAAATGCAATTGAACACTGAACAGATACATATACAAATATCCTGGTTATTGCATTCTGGCCCTAATGAGCAGGCACAGGAACAGATCCGGTTCCTTTTTGCAACAAACAAATATGTTGAAGAATCCCAAACTCCACAGTAACACAGCATGTTAGCGCTGTTTGAGTCCGAACGGCTCTCTGCTGTCATTTGACTAATGATGCAAATGCCATGCCGGATTTCCAGAATAGTCCATCACAGTGTGTAATTAACAGGCACTAAAATGCTGACAAGGTTTCTCATCGTCTAATACTCATTATCAGCAATACAGACACACTGTATCTCACCGGTTCGAGTACAAGTGAAGGTTTATGAGACAGGATATTCAGATACAAAGGTTTGAATCTTTCCTTTCGCTACAGGAGAGAGAGAGAGAGAGAGAGAGAGAGAGAGAGAGAGAGAGAGAGAGATGGCCACCCGTTGTTTATTGTCCTGCGGTAATGGGACAGAGTAATTTCTCATTTGTAGTAATATCAAAAAGCAATTACGCACGGCATGAATAAAAGCCAACCAACAATGCAGGCTATCAATCATAGTGGAAAAGGAATGAACATAAGGGGAGTATTTTTTTCTCTCGCACACTTCCTCTCTCCGTTCTTTTGTTGTTGCATGTCTTTTGTGTTCGCCTCTCATCAGAGTAATGGATTTGACTCATGAGCAGGAAAAAAGACAGACAGGGTGTGAAGGAAAGATGAGAGAGAGAGAAGAGAGAGAGAGAGAGAGAGAGAGAGAGAGAGAGAGAGAGAGAGAGAGATGGACGCTGCATACTCAAAACCAGGGCTTTTCAAAACTTTTGAAGCAAAGGACCCATTTAACTGAAAAACCATTTCACACACCCATACAGTACAAATTAATTTTATATATCTAATCTGAGTATTTAAATATTAGACATATTATGTCATATTATGTTATTACAGCTGTTTAATGCACACCAAGTTAAATCAAAACTGATGCTATTTATGGGAACTGGGCCATAGCATTTTTGTTTAAATAAATTTATCAGAAATCAGATAATATCAAATAATAATTATCAGATAAAATCAAATAATGACTAAAATGTGAAATATGATAATATAAATATAATAATAATATATATAAAAATCAGTTATTGATCACTGATATACAGACCGATAATTTTGCTATAATGATGACAGACTGATTGTTATATATGATATAATTTCTATTATTATGATTATATATATATATATATATAGATATTATATATATATATATATATAGTATATATATATATATATTATATATATATATAGCATATATATCAATGCAGCATTTTTGTTTCTCTATTCTCTGTTTAAACCTATACATATAAAAGAGGCAAAATTAATATCTTCTATACATAACAATTATTTATAATGTGCTTTCTTTTGTCAGATACAAAAATAAATAAATGAATTAAATAACAAATATCAGCGAAAAGATCATTTTTAATCACTAAACATTTGATTTACCGAATGCCATTTAACACACTCAAAATAGAAACCTGCTTCTTCATCCACATCTTTATTTTCCTTCATAAGGGAAGGTTGTATATGGATAGTGTATAAATGCCTACTCCATTTTGTGAAGCAAAATCCGCCATGATGCACACATCCACCATCATTTTTACCTCCTCTGTGCAAATCTGTTCTCTAGTCTCTTTGATTTATGCCACGACTGGTATATCCCAGTGGTACGCTGAGCCGGGTGTTAATTTGTTATAGATAAATAAAAGCATTTGCAACATGTGTAATGATTTAATCCATGATGAACCCCCTCTGAGGCTTCCAATATATTCTATTTATGGCAGTGTTGTTTGTCTGTAGAATCCATGTTCAAAAAAATATCTTCATTCGCACACACTGTCTGGGGTCTAATAAGATAGGCATTTTCAATATTATGGCGTCTAATAGGCCTACTGCCATCTGCCAGCTGCTCATTTACCACCTGTCTTGGTCTTGTCTGGCACAAACAGAGTCATTGTGCGCACAGATACAAGCTCCAAAAGAAGACAACAAAATGCTACAGCTGTTGCAATGAAGGCCTCACATTCAGTATTGATTCAACAGGTTTTACAGAAACGTGGCTTCAAAGACATATTTTCTCCATCTCCAATGTTCAAAGTTGAAAAAGAAAAAAAAATACAGCCTAAAAAGGAGCCTAAGGAAAGCATATTTTATTTTCATAGTAGAAAATGACTAGTCTAGTTGGTTTGTAGAGTCTGGAACTGTAGTCGGCTTATAAGCATATAGCATATTTTTGCCTTGTATGTTCAGATGAGTTTAGCTACATCACAAACACACACTTTGCACAATGACAAAGCGAAACAAAGTAAAGAATAAGGAGTTAATAGTAGTTTTTTTATCAATAAAATAAACATGAATATTATATATAGTAGGGTCAAAGCTAGTGTGTTAATAACGTGCTAATGCACGATTAACACAGGGTGCATTAATATGTGTGTGATCTGCTTCTTCACTCCGAGTTGTGTTGGCGAATGAACTAAACCTGGAGACTTCTCTGGGCACTTTTCATTACTCACTATTACTATTACTATATATTGCTATCACTATTACTGTATATTATTGCATGTAACCTAAACATATCACCGGTTTATATGGAAAGCAACCAAAACTGGAACAGAATTCTTAAAGGAGCCATGTACCATATTTAACAATTAAAACATCAGATAAAGAAAACAATTAATTAACAAGAAATTAATATTAAAAGAATAATTTATAGACTGCTATATATATATATATATATATATATATATATATAATATATATATATATATATATATATATATATAGCAGTTTTTAATAAAAAAAATATTTATTTATTTATTTTTTTTACAGTAAATGGAATGTTCAAAATATATATTATTAAAATTCCATTTCACAAACTCAAAACTTTAGCCACATCTTTATTTTCCGTCATAAGGGAATGTTGTATATGACAGGATAGCGTATAAACACCTACTCCATTTTTGCGTGCTAAATGCATCACAGGTGAAACTGATTACATATCTGCCAAAATATGGCAAACTATTAGTCTGACAAATCAATTGAGCCAGTCGTTCGAAATTGTCACATCACGCCTAATTTGTGTAGAATTGTGAAAATCACAGCCCAAGTGTCAATTATTGCATCGTCGCAATTTCATCGTCGGTTCGGCATAGAAAATGGATGCCTGCCATTTCGTCGCTTGCTGCGATGAACTTATTTACAGTGTTGCACGACATAATAAACTATATTTTTATACAAAAATCTAATATCACCGCAGTACATGCTTGATGATATGGAAACTTTCCAGCTGCTCTGAAAATGCTCTGGGGCAATCCTTAGTTTCAATAGCGTTAGGCAATTCCCTTTTCTCCCCCACCTTATATTATTTTTTCTATCACTGAAATTCGGGCTTGTCTATCCGACTGCCTATACATCAGCTTTTCTTTTTTCCCTGCTGCATCCTCTGGAACATGTCGTTCTCTTCATATATTTCTTTTATCAGTGTGATATTATTTGTCTAGAATTAGGAGCATAGATTTGCTGACATTTTCTTGCTTGACCAAAATGAATAGACTCCTAAATCTGCCTGAAAAGTAAACAGTTATTTACATTGGAGCTGCATGTTACATACTCCCATGCCATTCCCAAATAAGATGCATGCTTTTAAAGGCAAAATAATCAAAGGGCATGTGGTCTGATGATGCATGAACTTTGTCCGTTAGTGTGGTTAATTCCCATTAGTAGTTACTCTTCGTTCATTACCTTCTGACCAATCGGAATCGACCACCCCTGTGATAATTATTATAGACATAACAACTGACTGAAGAACCATTGATTTCTACTGACAAATCCACGGGCATTCCAGGAATTCACAGTGCTCTACACCTCACTTTCTATGCTGTGCATGCTTATAAGAATTGATTAGTATCTTAAGTAAAACCGAAATATACTATCCCATAAACATCATTATATCATTATAACACATTCATTAAACACGTGTTCATTACTATAACAATTAATGATTACATATCACTATTTATGTGTCAGAAATGGTTTACATAGGTTTCATGTAATTCTTTGAATAGTGTCTTTTAGAAAACAGTAGAAGGCGGCCTGACTTTACTTTCTCTGCAAAAGATCTTTCATTCTGACACATTTTAAAGTGATTTTTTTAAAGAAGATATTTTTGTATAAACTGATTGAGTGAGGCAGGTCATGTATATGCAGCATACATAATCACTGGCTGAAGTACCAGTAAAAACAGAACCCCATACGCTGAAATATACACGGCTTACTGAGCTCAGCTGGTTAAGGGTTAACTGTCACTGACGCCAGTTTGAGTTAAAGGTTATTAATGTCACAGTAAGCGTGTGCATGTCATGCATAGAAAATTGCCTCTATGCTAGGAACCCGAAAAGGTCATGTTTTGATCTTGGGAATGCCAAATAACGTAAATGTACTTGGGTCTGTATGTGGAGGACCTTTCATTATGAACTGTCAGTGATCAAATAAAATTTGACTAAACAGTGACAACTTTTCTACATATTAGTAACACAATAGGAAAGCTGATATATATATATATATATATATATATATATATATATATATATATATATATATATATATATATATATATATATATATATGAGATATACATGGATATAATTAAAAGTGACAGTTTGTGTTGGAATTGAAGTGTAAGAAAGAGAATGTTGTCACATAATGTTACCACCAAGTTTCCATTAGTGTGCACATGAGCCAAGCCATGAACCCTCAACTGCTCAGTTGTAAATCACTCTGGATGAGGGTGTTTACCAAATTACATAAATGTAGTTATAATAAACAATGGCCACATTAATATTTACGTAATAAGAATTTATCAAATAAACAATTTAAATGAACTCTCTCTACTTACATATAGATTTACCATTATGCACTTTGTATATGGTATAAGGCATTTATAGACTTATAGACTATGATGTTGTAATTATTGATTAAAGTTCACTACATTTTATAATGATTGCACTTTTAAAATGCTAAATTATTACATAATAAGTAAAAAAAAAATAATACCAAAAGTAATAATAACCAAAATGGTGGTATTGGTTAATATGGTGAACTTCTGAAGGTCGTGAATTTAAATCTGAGCACCACTAAGTCACTCTGTATAACGGCATCTGACAAATCCAATAAAGGTAACCAAAAGAAGCGTTTCTAATCACTGGATCTATTACTATACAAAATGCACCCAACTATATGCCCAATGAAGACTATCTACAAAGCATTCTGTTAAGGCACTTGTAGCTCAGTGTTCTGGCAAAGCTCTGGGCTACTGATCAGCAGGTTGTGGGTTCAAGGCCCAGAACCACAAATCTGCCAGGTTGTGGACCATTTAGCAAGTCTCTTAACTCCCTTTGTTCCAGGAGCACTGTATTATTGCTGACCCAGCACTCCAACCCAGGCATTCTAACAAGCTATAATATGCAAAGAAAGAATTTTACTGTGCTGTTAACAAAGGATATTATATAGCATCTGTCTGAAGTCTTTATATATATGTATATATATATATATATATATATATATATATATATATATATATATATATATATATATATATATAGATATATATATATATATATATATATACATGGTGTGTTTGTGTGTGTGTGTGCGTGTGTGCAATGGAGGCAATGTGCTGTAGGTGTTGTGTTTGTAGAACTTATATATTGCCTTATAAACACTATCCTAAACATCGGACCCTGTCAGACGCTTGGATAAACTTCTTTTTCCATCAGCAATCTAGTTTGTCAAAAAACCCTTATAACTTCCATCATACCCTCCCATTCATTTCTGGCTCCTAACTTCATCATTAAACATTTATATTCTGCAGAAACATGAAAATAACTCAGGTCTCGACTCGAGTAAAAGTCAATAAGCATTTTCAAAATGGCTGGAAAAGAGAAAAAGAAATCATTCCACTGCGGAAATTTAAGACCTCGCACATCAATAAGGAGCCGTTTTGAATTGAATCGGCAGATATTAATAAAGTCGGCGATGAAAATTTCTACTGATGGCATTGACATTTGAAAAGGATGATTCAATAAAGTTGATGTTTGAACCGTATCCTTCTTTTCAGGGTGACAAGAAACCTAATTTCAGGAGATCCTTATGCAACATCTACGTAATTTATACACTTTATAGTCAGAATAATGTGATAATTAGGAATGTTGATTCAAACAGACGTGGCAGTGAGATAGAGAAGCTGAAGGTTGTTTGTTCAAGTGAAGCAGAACGAGCAAAAAAAAAGGGCTTTTGATGAATATTTTATCTCGCTTATATACCCTTAGAGTTACAGATCGGTCAATACGAGTCGCAGTTTAAAGCTGGAACTATAGAGCAGGCAGGGTGACCTTTAAAGTATTTTCCTTTAAACCATTTTGGGCTGTTGATATGGAAAGATTTTGACTAGAAATTCATAGAGGGTGTTGACGTGTTCGCATGCAGTGAGCAAAAGTGTAATAAGTGATTAATTCAGACCTAATTATGCTGATGAAACAATCACAAACAAAATCTAATAAACATGGCAATATAGTAAATCATAAGGCTATGCTGATGCTATATGATCCTTAATACCCTTATACGCTATAAGAAGAAAAGTTTTGGGACACCTAAATTATCACACAATTGTATATGATGACTTTAGACGCTATAGCATTAAATATTCACTATATTTGAACGGGAAGACCCAAACCTGTTCCGACATGACAATGCCTCTGTGCACAAAGCCAGCCCCATGGATATATCATTTACAGGTGTTGGAGTGGAAGATCTTGATTGGCCTGCTATAGAGATGTGACCTCATTTAGAACGCTTACTGCTCCCCAGGCCTTCCCATCCTGCCGAAGTACCTGACTTTACTGATGAACACGTGGCTGAATGAGCACAAATCTCCACAAGCACACTCCAAAATTCCAGTGAAACATCTACCCGGTCGGAGTCTGATGTTTATTGTAGCACAAAACAGGGACAACATGCAAAAACAAGACAGTATTGTAAAAAAAAAAAAAAAAACCCAGACACTATATACTGTATATTGAAAAAAGATCTGTTAACACTTTAAATTTAATTTAACTGCATTTGTGTGGCGCACACTACCTATTTGACCATTTTTATTAATAATCTAAATAAAGATTTTAAAAAATGGGTCAAATGAAAAGCTTCAACGCAACACACATTGGTTGATATTAGGAACAGAAGTGATGAGGAGGTGATGCATTGGTATGGCCTTATGGAGAGGAATGAGGAAGGCCAGATGGTGGTACATTTGATGTATAACCGTTGAGAAAGGTGCACAAAGGTGGAATATATTCTGTGCAGGAGCTGGAACCTGAAAGAAATTAGAGAGCGTAAGGTGGTGGCAGGGGACAGTGTAGCTAGACAGCATTGGGTGTTGGTCTGTAGTGATGGCTTTAAAGGTTAAGAAAAAGAGGGGAAGAGTGAGGACAGTGAAAAGAGAATAAGGTGGTGGAAACTGAAGGAGGAAGAGTGTGAGGTTCAGAGAAGAGGTCAGACAGGGGTGGTGAAGGGGTGTTGGATGATTGGGCTGCTGCAGAAGTCATAAGGGAGGCAGCTAGGGAGGTACTTGGTGTGACATCTTGAAAGACAAAGGAAGATAAAGAGAGGGGAATGGGGAAGTATAGGGAACCATGAGGAGATAGTGGTGCAGCAGGTGAAGAGAGATGTGGCAAATCCAAAGAAAAAGAATATGAGGAGCTGTATGTGAAGTTGGACATCAAGGAAGGAGAAAAAGATGTGGCCAGGTTGGCCAGGCAAAGGTTTCAAAGTCGTGTTGGACCAGATGACATTCCTGTAGAAGTGTGCAGATGTTTAGGAGAGATGGCAGTGGAGTTTTTAACTACACGATTTAAGAAGACAATGGAAGGTGCAAGGATACCTGAGGAATGGAGGAGCATTGTGCTGGTACTGAGTTTTAGGAATAAGGGTGATGTATAGACCTGCAGTAACTACGGGGGAATAAAGTTGATCACCATGAAGTTATGGGAAAGAGTAGGGAAGTGAGGCTGATGGAAGAGGTTGTCAGCAGCAGGATGATTTCATTCCAAGGAAGATGCAATATTTGCTTTGAGGATGTTGTTGAAGAAGTACAGAGAAGGCCAGAAGGAGTTGCATTGGGTGTTTGTGGATCTAATGTATGAAAGTGGATGGAAGGGTGCCAAGAGAGTAGGTGAGGTCATGTATGAGGGTGTAGCAGAGATGCATGTGAGGTTAGTGCAAGACTTGTATGAGGACTGTGAAGTGGGAACGACAAGTGGGCATCAAGGTTTGGCTATGAGCCCTTTCCTGTTTTCAGTGGTGAGGAGGGAGGGAGGAGGTTCAGAAGAGTCTAGAGGTACATGCTGGAGAGAATGAAAGTCAATAATAGGAGTACATGTGTGTGAAAGAGAGGGAAGGCAGGATAAGACGTGATGAAGGTGAATGAGATAAAGTACCTGGGCTCAGCAGTACAAAGTACTGGAGAGAGTGTTATAGAAGTGAAGAAAAGAGTGCATCCATGGTGGAGTGGGTGGAGAACAGTGGCAATCTAATAGAAGGACGTTGTCAGAAAGACAGGAGGCGGAGCTGGAGGAGTTGGAGTTTTTGAGATGTTCATTGGGAGTGACGAGGATTAGAAATGAGTGTATTAGCGGGACGGCGCATGTAGGATGTTTTGGAGACGAGATGAGGGAGGCTTGATTGAGATGGTTTGGACATGTGCAGAGGAGGGACACTGGATACACGGGTAGAAGAATGAGGATGGAGGTGCCGGGAAGAAGGAAAAGAGGAAAGCCGAGGAGGAGTTTTATGATGTAGTGAAGGAAGACATGTTGGTGTGAATGAGGCAGATGAAGAGGACAGGGCGATATGGAGGCGGACGATGACCAATAAAGGAAGTGGCCGAAAATAGTACAAGTTTTGTGTGTAAATGCTTCTTTTAAAAAATGTCATTGAAGTTATTCAGGAACGTAGGTCATCTCTGAATACACCAAATTCTTCTTGCATAAATATCGACATACTTGCTTAACTATCGAAAGCGAAAAAGTCCAATTTCGGCGCTGCACATATGTTTTCCCAAAGAGATCTTTCACGGTTACCTGGGACTCAAATGCATTGTGAAGGAACCTAATTAGTGGCAGAGTTCTCTCGACAGCAAGAACGAAAGTTTTAATTAGACTAAAACATCAACATGTTACAGCTTGCTGCCTTCATCAGGATAAATCAATAAAACACATTACCAAGCAGGTGTACTACTGTCACATTAATTAGCTTTCAGCAAAACATACGCTGCCATCAGAAAGTAAACTAAAAAAAAAGAAAAAAGAAGGTTGCCTGATTTCTCACTGACCATGCACAGTCACAAAATAAATGCGAAATTTACTTAGCTTTGTTTATGAAAGCACTGAGTATAGTAACGGCTGAGTTATTTCAGGAAATGGGCGATGTGTACCTTGGCATAATGCAGGAATATGTACACACCTGACACAGCTGCGGGACTTGTACTAGTGTGCATGCTGCAATTCAGTGCGACATGAATAGAAATATAGCAAGACACGACGATATATTGTGCCGACATATATGAACTTTTTCGACATTGTGATACTAGGAGACAGAAGTAAGCAAGACTGCAAGATTCCTGTCACTAGAAACATATTTCTACCTAGCAGGAATCCCGGAGTAGAGAATGAGATGGGAAGCAAATTTGACAAAACTGTGTGTAAGAAAAGCATTAACGTGTTGCCATCGCTTTAAGCCTTGTGTTGTCATGACTCATTCTGTCAAAGTAGAAAACAAGCCGGTCATTGGTCAGAAGATGATGAATTTTGTATTAAAGCAACTTTGTAGTTCTAACGTATTCAGTGCAAACACTTCTAGGATACAATGAAGAAGTGTTTCCATTTGAGAAAAATATAATAATATAGAAATGCTCGAAGCAAGGTTATGCTTGTGTAGCTAGACTAAATGTGGGACTATAAAGACATATAAAGAGATTTGTTTTTTCAGAAAGGTCACAATGGTATAATCATTTTCATAATAATAATAATAATAATAATAATAATAATAATAATAATAATAATAATCAGCTAAAATGGTCAGAAACACATTACAAATCTAACCACAGTTTTTCCAAACAAAATCTCCATATCATGAAAATGAATGTTAAAAAAATCAAAAAGAAATGGGTTGACCGTATCTGTGCCGTATATGTTTTGATGTTTACCGTATATGTTTTGATGTCAGGTGTGTATGCTGAGGCCAGTCTCACTTCATTTCATGATAGAGTCATGAAATATAAAACAATGATGCATGTTCACAGACTCTATATTATTTTTTTTTCTCTCTTGTTATTTTTTAAATATTCAATATTACTCTCAGTAATGTACAATTTAAGTAGGACATTTTCTCCTTGTTTTAATTGCTTCACTGTGATCTACTTGCTATTATGAACCATCATCAGTGGTTTCTTACAGTCAAAATACAGTAAATGTATTCTACTGATAAATCAAGGAGACTGTGTTAATTAGAGACAAACACACGTATTCCAGGACAACCCCAATACTAGTTTTCCTGCCTTATTTGTTTACTTTCTTCCCCATTTGTTTCTTATGCAACATAAGAAATACTAGATTTTGTGATGCTTTATATGAAGAGAGACTATTTTGCATTTTATTTTTGCAAGGAGTCTCCAGTGTCACTTGAGATTGAGAGAAAGGAATAGAAAATGGGACAGATTAGGAGAAACAAGCATGAAATACAGAGAGATTAAGAGAGTGACGGGCTGGGGTCTGATCAAGACACATAACTGACTGTAAAAAAAGAATTACTTTGATACAAATATCTTAAATGATGAAGTAAAGCTTAATGGACGGGCTCTCTGCAGGTTGCCAGATCTGTGATTCCCCGGGGCCTGAGACAAATAAGGAAGAAGCAACACAAACTGATCTGACATTCATTCATTCATTCATTCATCTTCTACCGCTATATTCGATCTTCCCTCGGGTGACGGGGAGCCTGTGCCTATCTCAGGGGTCTTGGGACATCAAGGCAGGATACACTCTGATCTGACATGTCCTTTTTTATTTGAATTTTATTTTTAAGGGATCCCCCTTCACCCTACTATCTACAAATCGTGAACCAAAAGAGACAGATTTGACATTTATGACCAACAGTAGCCACTTAAAATCGTATTTTAGTTCTGCTGTGAAATGTTATTAGTTCTGACAGCATAATTGAAGAAAATATAAGGAGTGTGTGTGTGTAGGTGTGTGTGTGTGTGTATGTAGATGCTAAAGCATGGCTGATTTGTCGTACCCTGGCGGTATCACTTGGAAAGGTCACCATGGATTTATGGCCATTTTCTGTCCGTGTTTCACAGAGCTGAGTGGGATTGCAAGATTCGAAGACCCCACAGGGTTTTCCATTATATCCATTTTCTTAGGTCACTGGGAGTCACTCGGATAATCCGCTCTTATGAAACGCATTATGTATCATGGTTTATATATTGCTCCTTTTCTTCTTGAACTGCCATAGGCTACAGCCATCGCCCTCATTCAGAAGGAATCTTTCCTTCTGTTTATTTTTCCCGTGTTTCCTGTGTCTCGTGTACGGCTGAGAACAGGCGGACATGGGGCTGTCTCCTAAAGCAATGTGTCAGCAATAGGTGAAACTAGCCACGCTCACCTTTTAGTAAGCAATGTTACAGACTAAAAATTAGTAATAACAAAGATTCAATCGTTCTTACTAATCACATAAAATAATAGCATGCATAAATACTTGACTAAGATTCTGTGAGATCATCAGAACCACTATGGGAAAATAATCATCCAATAATGTAAAATCATACGTTGAATAAGCAGCACGTCCTTAAGTGTTCTATTCGTTCCGTACATAGCGATACATACATTTATATCCATTTCTAGTTATGTTTAAAGGTTACTTAATGTTATTAAACGATCAGTTTCTTTCCGGTATTTTCTTTTTTTTTGTGTGAACCCACTTTTGGAAATGATGTAAAAAATTGTCATGTTGACATACAAATTGTCATGTTTTTATGCAGATCTTCTTTCAGAAAACAGGAAATTTTTTTTCTTTCTAAAGATCTGTATAAAAAAAATGACAAGGAAAAGATCATTTGTTATGACTATTTTGATCAGTAATTGAGTATAATTTTTACTCACTGCTCTGCATCATGACAAGCTGTGCTTACTGACTTCAAAATCGGGGGGGGGGGGGGGGGGGGGGGGGGGGGGGTGATGACTGACTGCTATTATTTTTCTTTCTTTCTTTTTTTAATGCCGGTGCTGCAATTGTTTTATTATTCTGTAATCGGTAATATATATTATAATCAGCTAACTGATTACGGCATAAGAAATTATGCAAAAAAAAAACCCCTTTTATACACATTAAGTAAGACAAAGCACAATCTCGTTCCTATAATGTTTATCCTTATACTATGTTTAATTTTAAAAAATAAACTTTTGCAACAGATCAATCCATCAGAATCGTTAATGCATATTGCGAGTCATGGAAATTTATTTAATTTAATTTATAAATGCTGGTGAAAGAAAGAGATCGACCGTATGACAGTGTGATAGAGAGATGAAGAGCAACAGCAACAATTATTGCAAAAAAAAAAAAAAGTGGTGTATCAATCAAATTATAGAATTAGTTGTGCTCCCACACAACAGATGCTTCTAGGCATGCAAATAGTTGAAAAATAAACGTAAATAAAAAGAAGAAAAAAAAGAAGAAAGATTGATAAGGAATAAATGTGTTTGCAGAGTGCGTCAAAATTGTTCTGGCTCGTATTCCATTTGCAAAAACACTATAATTTGCTTTATCACCCCACACAATTTCACACAATTTATCAGAGAGTCCATTTTAGGTGCATTTGCCCTTGAGAAACAAAAAAAAACCAACAAACCCTTTCAGATTGATTTAGGCCAATGAGAGTACATTTTCCAAATGGTCTGTTCTCGGTGTGTATGATTTCCAGCTGGTCAAATGTCACTAGTTGCTCCTGGAGAACAATTGGCCAGATCAATTTTACTCTCCCTATCCGATCGTTTAGATAAATATGGATATGTACTATATAACAGCTGTCAAAATAGATTTTTTTTTACACAATTTAAGAATTATTGACAAACATAGTTTGAACAGAACGTGTGGGCTCTCTTGGGATGCAAACAAACAAAGTGAAATCTTCACAGCAGGTATCCGAAGAAATAAATCTATATGTATCTGTAACATAGAATGTATTATCTCTAATAGAATGGAGTTTTAAGAAAAAAGTATATATATATATATATATATATATATATATATATATATATATATATATATATATATATATATATATATATAATGCATTAACATAATTTCACTTTAACAGCACTAGATATTTTCTGCATTGACCCTTTCCTCAGCAGCGCTTACTGCTTAAAAATCAGCATGACAATACCACTAACACTTTTAACAAGAGAAAGGCATCTCACAAGGTGGGAGACCCTTTATTTTGACCAATCGTAACTCAGGGACTACCTGTAGTGTAAAAAACACAACACCTATAACTACAATAACTACAATAACTCTGGAAAAATACTGATAAAATAGTTCAATCTGGGGAACCTGATTCAACCTCATTTTCCCACGAATACTCATTTTTCTGAGTGTTTTCATGTGCCAAGTGATTACAATCGGGTTTAGGTTAGGCTAAAGAACAACAGGCGAACGTTGACTGGGTGCTTCGAGGTTCCAGGGTGAAATACAAAGGTTTCAGCGCACAGGGTTTGAGTTTAAACTTGCGCCGGCAGAAATAGACATTAGGTCAAAATAACCTTGAACCCAGTTTCTAACATGTACTTTCATTACTCTGGTGTTTAAAACACTGAATATATTCACACTTTCCATTTTTGCCCACACCTTTTTCTTCTTCTAGTTCGCTCCCTCTCCACTTCTGCGTCTTACATTTTAATTCAGCAGTGACTTTGTTCTCACTTCCTTTACTTTTTCTCCCTTTGTCTTAAGACAATGTGATTTTGGTTTCAGTAAATATATATATATATATATATATATATATATATATATATATATATATATATATATATATATAGACTACAATTTAGGACTAATAATAACGCACATTATTATAATAATGTGATAATAATGCACATATGTTTGCTTATATGAAGTGGTACCTCAGTGGTATATAAAGTGGTGCCTTCACTCTAGACTTTTCAGTTTTATGAGTGTCATGATTGGTTGTAGCTCTGTGTAAATACCCTAAATGTAAATATGTGTGATTATAGCTTACCACAAGGAAAAAAAGAAAAAACAATATAAGAGAGTGATATAGAAATCTTTGTAAACCCTCTTGCCCTCAGCTTCCATTCGCAAACATAGAGAGAGAGAGAATTATCCGACTTGTCAGGTTTTACATATTACCTGAATTTTTACTTGAACCTTTAAACTTTTAGTTACAAGACGACTATTTCTAGCTATATAAGAGAAGACTGGATTTTGCTTTCTGAACATCTCTTTTCATATTTCGGCCACATCTGCTGTTATAATAAAAAGATGTTCCCCCAGATCCAGCTTGTGATGCAGTCGGTGTTTGAATTCGTCCGAAAGATGTATAGGGTTTATAGGGCTGAGGTCAGACCACTCCATACGGTGTGTGTGTGTGTGTATATATATATATATATAGATATATATATATATATATATATATATATATAATATTATATTCCACTCCAACCCATATACATCATAAATTCATGGAGCTGGCTTTGTGCACAGAGGTCTTTGTTATGAACAAGGCCTTCTAAGTTCAAGTGAATTGAAAATTTCAAGCTCCAGACATCCAAAGAGATCCTACAGAATTGTGTGTCTCTAACTTTATAGTGACACATGTTAAAAGAACCATGTACATGTAAGGCAAAATATTTTTGGACATCATCCTTATCCATCCATCCTTCCATCCATCCATCCATCCTTCCTTTCATTCATCCATTATTCTGTCCTTCCTTCCATCCATGCTTTCATCCATCCATCCTTTCATCCATCCATCCATCCTTCCTTCATTCTACCCAGCCATCCTTCCTTCAATCCATCCATCCATCGTACCTTCCTTCCCTCCATCCATCCATCCATCCATCCATCCATCCATCCATCCATCCATCCATCCATCCATCCATCCATCCATTCCATCCTTCCATCTATCCTTCATTCCATCCATCCATACTTCTTTCATTCTATCCAGCCATTTTTCCTTCCATCCTTCCATCCATCCATTCATCCTTCCACACCATTAGCTCTTAAATTCGGTGATAAATAAGCTGTGAAATGCAGACGCAGTTATAAATAATAAACTTGAATTAGACCTACAGTAGATTGTTGAAAGATTGCAGGTTTAAAACTTTAAGAACCGTAGATAAAAACCAACAAACAAACAAAAAAAAAAACAGTTCAACATCTTCCAGCATTTACAGCGTGGAGACACTTTTATGACATCATAAAAAAAATTAATAAATATTTGACCAGCGTGCTAGCATACACACACAGAAATAGAGGAGCGCTGCTAATGGAATGCTTTAAACTGCGATTCATAAACCAGCACCAACACAATTTACCCTCACAATACTGGAAAGCAAAGTGGTGCTGCATGTAATTGCTTTCCGATTTTTTTTTGTTTGTTTGTCTGATTTCCTTCCTTTTCACTCATCATTCTTTCTCCTGCATTGTTTCCTGTTCTTCTTTCTTTCTCTACAGCTTTCATGCAGAATGAACTGAATAACAGCTGGAGGAGTCAGCGGACCAGAAGCAATTACTCGCGACATTAATTGCTCTTTAAGACGTGTCACGCTTAAGGAGAAATCGGTTTAATAATTTTCAAAAGAGGATTTGAGGCCTGCAGCTACACAACGCCGCCGGGGGTTGGGTCATGGCTGGCTGTGGCTTCATGGGAAGCAGCTGTATCGCAAGACAAACGGCGACAGGAGTCAAACAAACTTGCTATTTGTAGCGAATATTTGCTTTCGGACCTGAATTACTTGATATTCAAACCCAGCATTTTAGTTTGTAGGCACGTTTTGATTGTTTAGATGAGCTATGAAAAATGATAGAGACAAAAGTCATAATATTTCAAATGTTTTCATTAAAACCTGAATAGACTACATTGAGTTTATCTGTATTGCTCTTAAATGGTGCGGTGACATGCCGAGAAGATTTGAAAGCGCTTGTGTTATTAAGCCGATATTGTCTAAATAACTATTGTGTCTTACTTTACAGAAGCAGGTAGAAATGGAATTTCCTTGAAATTCACATTATTGACTTTGTATCACTGAAATTGCATGCAATTTAACTTTCTATGTGTAA
>JACRUU010000028.1:7434376-7446876 GCA_030449085.1 Kryptopterus vitreolus | reverse complement strand
CGTGATGAAAGGAAAATGGAAAAAAGTGCATTGCTTTTTTTTTCTGAAACCTCATAATCATCAGCGTAAAGTGTATAAAAAAAGACATACACACATACCATTCATATTATATCATGCGCAGATCTGTAACTCTCGCAATTCAAGTTTTTCATCTTGATTACTGCAATTCAAACATCTTTAACATGTTTAATATTGCTTGAGCAAAGCATTGGCAGTTTTCTTAGGTTGTTTTTCATTCTGTCAGTCTCAATAAATAAATAAAAACAGGCTTGTGTTTTGCTTCGCTGGAAACATAACCAGTTCTGCTATAATAAAATATGGTAGCTAATTACTAGATAAAGTCTGCTAATTAAGTGCATTAAAAGACTAAAAGAACCAAACAAGAGTGTCCTGTTCTACCCGAGTTAACTAATATATACAGTAGTAGCTTGCTTCGATACCTCATTGCCCAGTGGAGCAATACCTTGTTATTGCAATGACTCTCGAATTTGGCCCCCTGCCAATTCATAGCCATCCAGCTATCTCTCATTGTCATAAAATAATTACTAAGTGGAAGGCATGAGACCCGGCTTCTCCTCATGCTGCTTCACGGGGCAACGTAACACACTCTGAGGAGAGCGCTATCTGCCCTGTTCTGCATACACGGGCTTAAAGATGCTTATATTTTGATTGGCGGTATTTTTTTGTCTTTTGCTTTTTGCTCCACTGAGATACACAGATCGATACGATTTATTAGAGTGTTCTGAGGTGCCATTAAGAACCAGAAGAAGAGTGTTGTGCTTGTGCTACAGCATTGACTTGCATCAGAGTACTGTGAAGCTTTTTACGGTTAAATACTATAATAAATATGAACTCTCTTAAATTGGCAGGTCTCTTATGTGCCAAAACGTTCTTTTGGATGTCCTGTGTCATTGCAGCTTAATACTAAATAAGCATCTACACAAAACTAATGTTCCAGCTTTGCACCGACATTTGTTTGTTTGTTTTCCCAGTGAATGTAATGGTATCTTTTCACGAATCATTCTAAAAGCTTACTAACACAGTAAGTCAAAACTCACAGATAACGTGTGACTTAAATGGACATCACCCACCCACCATTATTCACCAAGATTGGTCCTCAATAGAATCTTTAGCATGCAATGCTTTACTCTTTGTTCATTAACATGCCACTGTATCCCTCAGTAGTAATTTTATTGCTGTGCTAAGCAGAACTAAAACATTCATGCTCATATATTAAAAACAAAGGTTTCCACAGCACTAGTGCACATGGAGTAATAATAGGCAGAAAAAGAGAATATTTGGCCAGATGAAACACCTTTCCAGAATTCTTTTGGCAAATAGACACCTCCAATTGGAGTGTGTGTGTGTGCGTGTGTGTGTGTGTGTGTGTGTGTGCGTGTGTGTGTCCCGGCTTTCAATTACCTCTGGATTAAGTCTGGCATACCAAAAGGGAGACGTCTTAGATCCAATTAATCATCAGAATAAATCAGCAGCGGTTAAAAGACGTTAAGAAATTAGCCCGACATTTCCCGGTGCACAGTGGCTGGGTGGAATTATCAGACCTGGGAGTAAGTGTGAAAGTCTGGTGTTGACTTTCAAGGACTATTTTTTTTTCCTCAGAGCAGCTCAGAAGGCAGCTCGCGCAAAGCGAGTTCAAGCCTGCAAGTTCGCCATTGCTGATTACCTAAGCCCAGGTAGCACTGCGGACTTCAAACACAGTCTTGAATCTCTTCCTACCCACCTTTCATCTGTCTTTTAGTCTTCCTTTTTTCTGCACTCTCAGCCTCGGGTGGGTTTTAGTTTCTTCTTCACCACAGTGAACCCACACCCCCCCCACCACACAACCACCCAATGCATCTAAGATCAGTGAGTCTAGTACAGGCCAGAGTGCTTATGAAAGCTGTGTCATTTAATAACCACATCACATGTCATAGAGAAATTGTGCGCATGTTTCGGAGCAGAAATGAATTCGGTATGCCTGGAACTGAAAGTCTACATCTGCTGGTGTTGTTTCTATTTGGATTTATCTAATTCTAATTCAAAAAAGTTGCAAAAGCAAATCTATATCGGGAAATTCAATAACAGCGAATAAAGCCAAAGCAGAAACTGTCCTCCAAAATAAATAAACATATCAAAACCTTTCCTGACCGTGCGGCGTTACAAGATTATCAGATTGGAAAAGAAGGAAATGGAACACTCACGATCGCTGCAGTACGAGCCCCCATAGGACGTCATGCTACAGTCGCAGGAGAAGCCCTCCCACTGCTGCAGACACACCCCCTGATTATGGCAGGAGTCCTCCGTGCAGGTGGTGCTGGGTCCTGTACGCACAAACGCACAGGTGTCAGTATAACAGCCGACAGGTTAAACAGACAAACGTGCATTTGTCTTCTTAACCTGCATCTGTCCTTGAATGTATTTTGGTGTACCTACAAACATCCAGGTGCAAAATTTCATCATGCGTTATTGTGGTGTGGTGGGATATGTAACACCTATGTATAGTCCTCATAACAAGTTTATATACTCAAAGATACATCACTAACAAGCATTCGCAAATGAATCTGCATTATCTATGTATATATATATATATATATATATATATATAGATATATATATATATATATATATATATATATAGACAATTCATGACTGGACTATGTATCTTTTCTCTGACCTTTTCTCTGATCTTTCATGTAAACTTTATGTCACCCTTATAACACCCTAATAACATTTATGTATAGTTTATCCTCCCACTAAGCATTGAGTTTAAAGGACATTATTTTGATTATATATGAAGGACACGTGAAGCACAATGAGTTGCAAGGTCAGTTGTTAAGCCATTCAAATGTAGCCTAGACAAGGTCATAACACGTATGCAGGGAGCAGTAATAAGTCCTTTATATAGGCATTGTGTAGGATTATGCAGGCTTCTTGTTATGTACAAACTAGAGAGAGAGAAGTAATACCTGTGCTGTATTTTAGCGAAAACCGACAACATCTGTTTACATTCTTAATTGTCTCTCTCTCTCTCTCTCTCTCTCTCTCTCTTGTATCACTGAGGTTTTGATTAGGGAAGAAGTACCACAAAATGTTCCTCTCAATTGCATAACAATTATGAGTTGCAGCTTTCCGATCGAGATGATGTTTTATAGCCTCTGCATTTATTGGCCATATGCGATCATGAAATAACGTCCAACAACAGAACTGTAACACATCTGTTAAACAATTGAAAAACCGCCACAACAAATAAGCAATATTAAAAATCCAATAACGTTTTCCATTTTAAAAGGCTGCATGATTGAAGCTTAAGCATTCAATCTGCTTTTAATGCTGTCTGAAACAGAAAATACATGCATTGTTTTTGGGTAATCAGGTTGTGATCGAGATCGACAGAGGTAAAGCTAAAACACGATCTACGGCTCTACAGGGAAATCATAGTACAGAGCCGCAGAGTTCTTGTTCTAAAAAATAAATAAACAAATAAACAAATCCAGTGTAGGCTGATCTTACTGTTACAAATGAAGTCTGAGCACAAACGCTGATATGTCTCTCTGGAATATTGCTAGCTGGGTCTATTATCAAACACCATGGGACTGGTGTGAATGTTGGAGGGGGTGATGACTTTTAGCTGAGGTAAGGGCAATTCTAGATGAGCTGTTACCATTACGCTTATAAAATAATGGTTGCCCTTTTACGGTTATTGTTTGCCACCAACGTTTTTTTTTAAGCATGCAGAGGTGTTTTTTGTTTTTATTTTTTGTGTAGTTTTTGCTGACACAGGGGTGTTTGAGGACAAACAAGTAGCAGCTCATATAACTAGCTCTTTATCTGGATAAAATTTTGCTTGGTTGCAGTTGGTGAAATATCAACTAAGAAAATCGGATATAGTACAGTTAAATAAGCCTGGCCTTGTTCAGGCCTTGCATTCATATTATTATATTTGGAAATATATGATTATTTTCTCACGAAGTTAGCATGAAAATAGTTGTAAAATATTATTATTGTTATTATTATTATTATTATTATTATTATTATTATTATTAATATTGTTGTTGTTATTATGATGATGATGTGTGATCTCTTAGGGATTCCATAAAGTTTGAACTAGGACATGTGCATGTGAATGAACGGAGATGAAAGAGGTCACCGACCATCGCATCCTCGGTCCACCTGGCCCACCCTGTGGAGGGCGTCTGCAATCAGGTCTGGCAGCCTCCCGTTCAAGTCCACGGACGCCAGGCAGCCCTGGTAGCCGTCTCGGGACGCAATGAGCTTGGGCAGACTGTTATACATCGTCTTTCCCACACCACCTATATACAGCTCTCCTATTGGATACAGACACACAAAAAAACAGTTTATTAAAAATGTTCACGAGTCAGGTGTCTTCAATTTTCTAACATTCAAGTCATAAAAAATCTTCTATAGTAATGTATTTATACATATACTGTTTATACATTAGTAATGTATTTAGACATTTGGATCCATTGATTTGGATTGTTAATGTAGCAGCGATGAAGGTACAAATAGTCAAATTGCAGCATGTTGTCTTATATACTGGTTGAAAGACATGCTTCATCAAAACGATTATTATGTAGTGTGGTATGGTTGAGTATAATAAGTCCACTCATATTGTACTACAGAATTTTACAAACAAAATGACAAAAAAGACTTGCATTGAAAATCAAGGAGAACAGGATGATGGAGTGCATTAGCTTCATTTGGACTTGTCTATATACAGTAGTCTGTGTTATTATGTTTTAAAATAAAAGTCTATCCAACGTAAGTAAGTAACATCTTTTGGACATCCCTGTGTATATGTGTACTGTGAGTTTTGTTTCCATTCTGTATTTGTTGGCTAAAATCTCTCTTGTTTTACAGACATTAAAGATTGAAATATAAACTATAACCAGTTTGCTATACAGCAACCCTTTCTCCTCTCAGCCTAGAACATCTGTAATCTATTAATATTTGGATTAAAGAGGCCTATTTATGTCACTGCTTATGTCATCCTCTCCAATTTGTGTAATTGCTGATCTTATAGACTCTTATGATCTCGCCCAGAATGGGCACTCAAGCCCACTCAAGCGAGAAAGTGGCATAGTTTTCCAAAATACAAGAACTCTAGCGTATATAACACACAAAAATAAATAAATTCAAATAATTAGTACACATATATAGCCTTTTACAATGAATATTATAGCATCACAGCTTTACATTTTATATATGTGTATTTATAGATACATAAATACAGACATACATATAAATAAAACTTCCATATCCATACATGTAGGCCTTCAGTGGTGTCCTTCCATCATTATTACCTCTTAATATCATCAATATTAATATTACAGAGAAATGCAGTATAACAGAGTGCTGCGTCACATGCAGTAAGAATGAATGCCATTTCTAAAGAATAAAACCCAATGAATACAACTCAGTTACATAATGTGCCAGAGCATGTATTATGATACATTCAGGGTTTTCCTGCTCACAAAGTTTATACCTACACGAATAGCAACAACATTTAATATGAAGTCTGATGCATGTTCCTGTAACTAACACTAAGTATTATCTATGGTTAATAATGTGTATATTTTAATGGCATTATGAATAAATCATGATCATAAAAATTGTTTACACAATGTTTCAAACCGGTCATAGGCACCGCATACATATTTTATGAAGCAATTTATTAAATCTATTTTAATGCACAGGATGATGTAGGTTTTACGCAACTTTGACTCTACATGGAAAACAGCATCCATCAATATGATTAATGAGGTTGAACGAGGCTTTATATTCCTATCCATTTCTTCTAAAACGTTGCAGAAGACACAGGTTAGAAATGTACATAGCATGAGCACTAATGGGAAGGTTTTAAAATCATTCATTTGGCTGAAATACTGTATGATGAAAACGCTGTAATGAGGTTAAAATATAGTTACTGAAAGCACACTGCACATAACACGAGATTCCAGGGAGATACACTTTATTTTCTCTTGTGACCTGAGATACTGTTTATGAAAATGATTTAATTCCTACATAATTGCAGAACATTTGAGTGTATATTTTGTATAAATATTTCTATTGTCTATATTGTGGTCTATATCTCTATTTAAAAAAATGCTTTTTGGTGTTTAAGGGTGACTGCAATCAATTGAATTAGAAAATGTACAGAAAAAGAAATAAATAAGAATATCATAAATATGAATATCATAGCTTTGTCAAATCATTTACATAAAAGATAACAATTGCAAAAATATCTCAGGCGCTGAGATCATGATGATAATGTGTGATTGAACACGTAGCAGCTGATGAGGCAAAAACAACAACAGCAGCAAAAGAAAAAGCAACCCTGTGCTCCAACCATAACCATCAGTATGATCATGGTGGTAAGGCACTGGATGGAAAACACTCCTGGATTAGACCTGTCACTCAGAGCGCTTCTGTGTATCGCTGCATGTCGAACTTTCTAAACGCAGGGACAAAAAAAAAAAAAACAACAACCAAAAAACATGCTTTGAAAATGGTCCTTCCATCACTCTTGCACCTCTGATCACATGGGACATTTTTATCGACCTCCCGCCCACTGCAGGAAGCTTTTCTGATTGACAAACGACTTTGGCAATCTCTCTTGTGAATTCTTACTCACTGTTGAAACAGGACGTTCCTGAGAATTCCTGCTAAAAAAAAAAAAAAAAAAAAAAACTCCAAAAGCCATGACACTAGTGCGTTGATAGAAAAGACGAGAAACTCTGTTCAACCCCTTTTTTGGAATGTTTAAATGAAATAGCAAGATCGATCCCTGACCTCTATTTTTTCATACATTGTATACATTTCATTCATTCATTCATTCATTCATCTTCTACCGCTATATTCCGATCTTCCCTCGGGTCACGGGGAGTCTGCGCCTATCTCAGGCGTCTATGGGCATTAAGGCAAGATACATCCTGGATGGAATGCCAACCCATCGTAGGGACACACACACACACACACACACACACACACACACTCACACACTCACACACTAGGGACAATTTTAACTAACATCGTACCATGCATGTTTTTGGACCGGGGGGAAACCAGAGAACCCGGAGAAAAAAACCCTGAGGCACGGGGAGAACATGCAAACTCCACACACACACACATGGCCGAGATGGGAATTGAACCCGGATCCTGAAGGTGTGAGGCGAACGTGCTAACCACTAAGCCACCGTGCCCCTTTTATACATAAATCAATAAGGCCAAGACAAGATTTAAAGAAAATGATTGTTGGACCTATAAATAATGTCTATAAATAATAACTGAAGAGCACTGATCTAAATACGGTGGCAATTCCTGTAAATTGAGGAGACAGAAAAGAAACTATAAGCCTGCAAAAAGCTGTAGCCAATTTAATTTGCAATAATTAATTAATTGACATTAGCAGCTCATGTTGTGCTTATTCACAGAAAAATTCTGATTACATAACAAAAAAGCACCAGAATTACCCTGGAATCTTATGAAAAATTAGGCTTTCAGGCTATGAAAATTTGAGAATAATTCTTTTCCGCATTTGGAATTCTAGTAAAAAGAGAGAGAAAATTGCCTTTCACACCTACTTGATAATAAAGACTACAATGCCAATGCAATTTATGAATTGGAATCGGAATGTGCATTCGGATCGATTCCGCTGGGATGCAACACAACTGCCACGCCAACCCACATACACACCCATGCACAGAAACACGCGCACACCAGACGGCCCGCCGATCGATAGCCATTCTACAGAATCTCGCACATCGATGCTTTGCCAATTTGCTGCGCTTGTGGTGTGCACAGACCAACCCCACAGTCGCTTAAGATCATCAATAAGCATCATCAGCTGCAAACGTTCCCAATTGGGAAGGATTTGGATTCAGTAATGCTTTACTTAAAGGCAATGTTTATAGGGCTACATGAAACCTACATCACCCTCCATTAAGCTCAGCTGCACAGACATAAAGACTCATTTTCACAAACAAGAGACATGTTTTTCATAACCAGTATATGTGTACTAAATATTGAATGGAATGTTCAAAAAGACAAAGATCTTCTGCTCATGAAAACCTTTAACCAGATAGTGACTCTGAACCTGGCACTTTTAAAAATGAGCTCTAGTTTGACCTATTATTGATACACATTTATCACTGAAAGCTAATGAAATGACAAAGAGAGAGAGAGAGAGAGAGAGAGAGAGAGAGAGAGAGAGAGAGCAGGAGGGTTATAAGTCACACGTCTACTCCATTTCTGTTGCTCGGGTCTTTTCTGCTGATCACAGCTTCATGCCCAGCAATTGGCTGATTGCACTAGTGGTGCAGATTGATGGCACAGTTGCGCTTTATTTTCCACATAGATACAAGAGGAACGACTTGGGTTTAAACCCAAGTGACCTGCAGATTTGCATGCGGCGATGTAATAATCTAATTTTGAAAGACTGCGTTTTGTAAAGTAGCAAGGCCCTGTGCTGTCTTTCTTATCCTTGGGAGAAAAAAAAGAAAACAGTTTTCATCAAATGACCCTGAGAAATTGTTTCACTGCAGAAATTATGGAATCGTGCTTTGTGTTTTAGTTTTCATGTGCTTGACTTTGCTTTGGCTTTTGTGCCTGTCCTGTCTCTAACCATCCGTCTTCTTGTTGGGTTGTTATCTGATGGTGTTTCTGTGTTTAATTTTATGCCAAATCTCAAATCTGTGTTAATTATTACTATTATTATTATTATTATATTCCTATAATAATAATAATAATAATAATAATACTAATACTAATAATACTAATAATACTAATACTACTACTACTACTACTACTAATAATACTAATAATAATAATAATAATAAAAACATTTGTTTAGTTTCCAGATTTTTGTGTTAAGTGTTTTTTCACGGTATATTTCCTGGTTGTGATTCGGATTCCTCTGGGACAGTAGATTAAAAGCGCTTAGGTATTATTTCTAGAGATTCCCTCCAGCCACACTTGGATGCTTCCTTTGTTCTAATACACAGATGCATACAGTAGTTAATTGACTATCATGTGTATTAAAACATGAACACACATTATTGGAAACACTGATTAGTCTATAGGGACACTCTATTAAAGAGTACATTTTCATTCAAAATAAACCTACCAAATTGAAAAAAAAATCTCTTTTACCTTAATTGTTATACTAGAAAAAAAATAAGAGTTCTTGCCAGACCTCTTTATAAGCTAATTAATTTTACACATTTTGTTAATAGCTTCAGACATGAACAAACATAAACACATGCAATTGGCAAAGTTTGCATTCAGATCGAACGTCAGGCAGTCGGCTTACTCCAATTGGAATGCGCTGTTTCGTTTGCGTTTCATGCTAATTAGTTGGCATTGCCTAGATTAAAAATGGAGAAAGCCTGGGCTAAGCTGCTGTTTCAGCAACAGCTAACTGGCTTAGTAAAAGATGGCATGACTGCTTAGGACATCCAAAGCACCTAAGCCCTGTCAAACGAATCCAGCAATTACAGTGACACTTCAGTACACAAAGCAGGAACTAATCCAAGATGGCAGCAAATGCATTTATCACTTTGAAGTGTGTCTCTCTCTCTCTTTCTCTCTTTTTCTTGCTACACACTCAAAAATGATGATGTGTGTATCTGACACTACTGAAACATGATCTTAAGTGCTTGTTTGATTATTTTGGCCCCAGTATAATATTGCACTTACAGCCTCATCTTTGCGCAATTGCATAGTGCTTTTCTTCTTGTGTCTCGCGATTTCGTTTGAAATAAAACGTCCACAGCCTTTCTGATGGAAGCCACTTTCTCTCGGTAATCGTTTGAAGATTGACTCGGAGAGTCTCTCCTGTTTGAAGTGGAGGCTCAAAACTATCGAACATTCCCTTAACAGGTCTTGAGAAACACTCTCTTTTGCAAATAAAACCAATCAGGAGCCCAGTAAGGCTGTCGACACGGCAAAGTGAGACTCCCTGTGCAATATCCTTGACTTTCGCACAAGCAGCCAAAATGGCCGGGTGGGGAAAAGGAGGTATGGAGATGGAGTTACTTTAGTGAGAGCATCACAGCATGTTTCCGAATGTACTATTAGAGATGGGGTTTCTGTCCGGAAAATAGATATGCAACAGATATAAAGCTTGAGCTATAATAAAAAAAAGGAAATAAGCGAGTCAGCGGGTTTATGCTTCCAGGAAACTAAGACTCTCTGTCACCTTGTTTAAAAAAAACAAAACAAAATGCTGACATGGTAGTTTTAGTCATTCTACTACCTTTATTTTCTCCCATATTACCTTTTGGTTTTGCAATTTTCTACCTTTCTGTTCCATTTTGCTATAAGGATCTCTCCACAGGCGCTATAATAGGCGTGCACATGTTGACCATTCAGACAATAAGACTAAATGATGCATGCATTATTAGCTTGTGTTTGCTGTTTCATAACAATAGGCATATCTACGTTATGAAACAGGAAATGTGTTTAAAAAAAATAAAAACATGGTGCTGTATGGTGAGGACATTGCTTTTACAATTAAAAATGTATGTATAATCCATAATGTTATAATTCTACTTTAATCAAGTTTTATGTCTACACTTTTGATACTTTATTCTATCTATCCATCTATGTATCTATCTATGTATCTCTCTCTCTCTCTCTCTCTCTCTCTCTCTCTCTCTCTCTCTCTCTCTCTCTCTCTCTCTCTCTCTCTCTCTCTATCTGATAATAAAAATCTGTATGCCTAATTGCTCAGGTAGGTTTATGTCATTTGTCATGAAGGGGCTATTATGCTCCTATGAACACCTTAGAAATAATTGTCATAGTGATTTCCATTCAGATTATTTCAGCAAGTCTGTTTTTTTTATCCCTTTATTCTAGTACAAAGTGATTTGTCTTACCGAATATGATGTCCTCATTGCTCCAATTTTGTGGTTTACTGACATTGCTGCAGATGCCTGTCACTGATATGAGACTTCTTGAGTCAAATTGGTTATAGTGAGGCTGAAGCTGCTTCAGGATACTGTCAGAGTAACAGGAATAAAAATGACAAGTGAATTTACAGGATGTGGATCACATAAGGGGTGTGTGTGTGTATGTGTCTGTTGGGGGGGGGCGGGGTGTTAAACTAGTATAATATGTTCTCAAACTCGTATATGCAAGTAATTATTTTGTTCCATCTATTTACGCCATTTTCTTTTTCGTATTTTTAGCGAAATGAAACCCTGTGACCTTGTCACATATTTCAGATTGGTCGTACATAATGTTAGTATTCAGTTTATGTCCCTGTGAAGGGAAATGCACTCTCTTCTACAGTATCTTCTCAAACCGCCAGTGGTACATGATACATCTATAATGTCCACTTGTGATTAATGTATTCCCTTTCATTGCCTCGGGATCTCCAAAATGAAGTCAGAGCCCAAGCCCATTAATAAATAATGCTTAAAAAGCATAACTGTTTTTGATCTTTCTTTTTTCGCCTCCATATCACTGGTCCCTGTAGGGGTTTGAGAAGAGCATGAACGCCATTTCCTGTCCATATCCCCTCAAAAGCAATGTAGGCCAGTGAGGACAGTTTGTCCAGATTTTCTAAAGGAAATGGTATTAAAGACCATTTTTAAAAAGCCTTCTTGATTGCTTCAAAAATTCAGTGAGAAATGCATGGGCTCGTCTTACAGCAGGTTTAATTTAAACTGTCTGGGGGGGGGGAAGGAAGGAGACTCTTGAGTTGAACTCTGAAACATCCATTTAGGTAAGTCACAGATCAGGCTTTGAGATGAGCACTTTCATTTTCACCTAAGTGCCTTTTAAACAGCATCATTTCACTGAAAGGATTTCACCTTCCAGAATCAAATAAAAAAAAAAATAATAATAATATTTGGTGGGGTTGTGTGTGGGGTTTTTAGGCTTTACAAATACTAGACCACTATCAGAATGTCAGCTGTGACAGATAACAGGAAATGTCACTGGTTTACATTATTAATGAAAAAAGAATGCAATGAAACCAGTCATTTTTAGCTTTGAAAACTATTATATACCTACAATTACAGGAATGGCCAATTGATTGTAAAAGTCCAATCAAAACTCTCATAGAGAATACAGTTTGTATGTGGGTGTGGGGGAGGGGACTGAACAATGGCAGGAAAAAACAAAGTTCCATATGGTTTGAAGAATAATCTGACCAAGTACGTTCCATGCTTATTTGTTATTTTTACCTTAAATCACTATTGTATTAAAAAAAATAAAGAATGTTGCTTCTGCTGAGAATAAAAAAATGAATAATTAAATAAAGTATGAACAGTAAACCCTTTTATTACAATGACCATAATGTAACTAGAAAATGTAAGTTGAGACATGGCCTTGCCTACTGAGGAGTTTAGCAAATTTAAATATAATAAATTATATTATATAATTGAACAGAGCAATTCTCAGGACTGTTTTGTATAAACTATACATGTACGTGGAAGTGGGTACATGTCTGAGTGCAAACATTTGCGGCTCCTTTT
>JACRUU010000028.1:6766876-6776876 GCA_030449085.1 Kryptopterus vitreolus | reverse complement strand
TTTGATCTCGGTCTTGCTCTTTAGGGATCTTTTTCAAAGATTTTGCTGTGAAAATGTTCAAAGAAAAATCTATTCCAACTGAATGGAATCGATTCTGTACAGAATTGTAATTGTGTATGTATGTGTATGTATGCATATGTGTGTGTGTGTGTGTGTGTGTGTGTGTGTGTGTGTGTGTGTGTGTGTGTGTGTATATATATATATATATATATATATATATATATATATATATATAGAGATAGAGAGAGAGAGAGAGAGAGAGAGAGAGCGCCGAGAGGTTCTGAGAGCGAGAGAGAGCGAGCGCTGAGAGAGCTTCGAGAGAGAGAGAGAGAGAGAAGAGAGAGAGAGAGAGAGAGAGAGAGAGAGAAAGGATCCCCACGTGGTTTACGTGTACGTGCCACAGAGGACCCTGGCCTCACACTGCTTTATGTTTCCGTTCACTTAAAGCACCGGTCCTCAGCTCTCCTCATCATCTAGGTTCTTAATTTAATAGCCGAGGTCACTTACACTCTGCTCACTTGGTAGACACTGATGTGGTTGTAAAGGTCATGTAGATTGACCGGATCGGTGATCAATACCGAGGTCACCGGTCAGCATTGAGGACGTAAACCTTACCACAGCGGATGTGTTCAGATTTGCATGTCATGGTGTAGCACTTTGACCCAAGTGCTATTTTTCACACAGACAGTTTAATACGACCCTGTGTGTGTGTGGTGTGTGTGTGTGTGTGTGTGTGTGTGTGTGTGTGTGTGTGTGTGTACGCGCGCGCATGCTAACTAGCTACCTAGTTACACATCTAACTAGCTACCTAGCTATCTCGCTAGCTAGCTACATATCTAGATGGATGGATGGATGGATGGATGGATGGATGGATGGATGGATAGGATGGATGGATAGGATGGATGGATGGATGGATGGATAGATGGATAGATAGATAGATAGATAGATAGATAGATCTTCCTTCTCCTCCGTCAGTCATTGTGAAATGGGGGGAAAAAAGAAAACGGCAATTAAATCCACATGAATATTTTCGAGCTTGTGAAGTTTGCAGCGGACGCAGTTTGGCTGCTGAAAAGTCTCCTCTCTGATCAAAGGATATGAAAATGCCAACGTGTTTAGATGCCTCCTAGGGGCCCCCGGAGTAGGCAAGTCATAATCTGATTGGTTAAAGCAGCAGCTTCAAGCAATGGAGATTTGTATCAATAGGACCCCTATAGTGCCGTCCTTACAGCAATTCTCTTTGGCCCCTGTAGGCATGATGGCTGAAATCTGGTCGGATAGAAATGTACACAGAGAGAACACTATTAAATGAAGGGAATAGGCTATTGGGAGAAATGTATTAATACGCGTTCATGGGCATGTATTATTTATATTATTATACCCAATATATATTAAGGCTGTAAATATCCATCCATCCATCTATCCCTAATTGCCTGTGTATCTCTATTTATCCATCCATCCACCCATCCATCCAGAGAGAAAACACCCTTCTGACATTTTATTTTAATGTTCTTTTTTTTATGTTTAAACCAGGTGAACATCCTAATAATGCAGTTTTTTTCCTCCTTATATTATATATATATATATATATATATATATATATATATATATATATATATATATATATATATATTTATATAATGATTCTTTTTACTTTCTTGTGATGTATGGGTGAGGCAGTTATTTGAAAATTATTAACATTCATCATATAGGAGGTGCATTTATTCATATAATAGATGGTACTGCCGGTGGTCCAAGTCAAACCTGTGCTAATGTTCGCAATCAGGTGTGATTATGCAGACATGCCTGCTTCCTTCCTTTCTCTCTTTCTCTTTCGTTTTCTCTTCATTGTTTCTTTCTATATTTTTCCCCTCCCTTTCTCTTTCTCTTCCTACCTTCCTATGTACCTTTTTTCCTTCTCTCAATCTTTTGTTTTCCCTTTTTTTAGTTTACCTGTGGCCAAAATGCCTACAGCTGTGACTCTGCTGCTTGCTTGTTTGATCTTGTTTTGCGGTAAAAAGAAACAAGGCCTTAAATTGCAGAAAGACTTTTCCAGACCGACGAGCATCTGCAAGCTAAGTCGTTATCGAATTTTCAGCGTCCGCGAACATATTTTTTTCTTTTTTCGGTGTTGCATATTGATCCATAACAAACTGTAGATGTTCGCGCCGTGAAACGCTAACATGTGCCAATTGATTGGTGAAAATGAGCACACGGACGAGAAAAAAAAAACAAAACAAAACGAGAAGTTACAAGACTCTCAATTTCTTTCTAACTACATTCAAGGTGCATTGAGCTGCTTGTCAATTATACCACAGTTTTTTAATCGTAATTTCAGCTCTATCTGCAGAGCGGCAATCTATACGTTTTAATGCTTTGTAGAAGGTGATGCTTGAACGTCTGCTGAAACAGAGAGACTCTGTCATCTTTAGGAGATTTACTGAGTCTCATTATTGTGTGAGTATATATATATATATATATATATATATATATATATATATAATATATATATCTATATCTATATATATTTTATTATTTTGTTATATAATATGTATGTGTGTGTGAATGTGTGTGTGTGTATGAATGTCTACCCTATATCTGATATATTTTCTTTCATTTTAAGTTCAGCTGCTTGGATTTCACTGTCGCGTACCATTACTTTGCGTAAAAAATGATGTCAATGAAAATTTGTCAGTCAAGTGTGTGTGTGTGTGTGTGTGTGTGTGTGTGTGTGTGTGTGTGTGTGTGTGGTGTGAGCGTGTGTGTGTGTTTAGGGTGTGCGGTAGCGAGAGAGAGAGAGAGAGAGAATGAAATGATTTGGGCTTGTAGCTGCAGATGAGAATGAATATTTTTTGTTTGTGCACATGCATGTGGGGGAAATTAGACTGTTCAGATAAATGCACACTGTAATACTAACAGACTGAGACAAACAGACTGACTTACACACACACACACTAGCATCAAGTGTAATTTGTTCATCGTGTGCAGTTTGAAAGGGGGGTAAAAATCGGTGTCCTGAATAATCTATTAAATCCTCAAAGTTTGAAAGTGTTTTCAATTATGTATCGTACTGCTGTCTCATCTCTGTGACTGCAACACAACACTCCCAACAAAGAGTCGCAGCAGCAATAAATGGGGATTGGGGGGGGGGGGGTTGCACTGCGGATAATTCATACTCATAAATGTCTATAATATGAACTGACAATGGCTGGCTACAACCATAGTATATCATCTAATGTGACAGGGTATCTGAAAGGATATTTTAACTTGTGTTTAGAAAGGCTGATAATTCACTCCACTATCGACGTAGCGCTGGCTAGCATTTTCACAGCCCTTGTTAGCCTGTTGTTTGTTATAAGCTAACCTGACCGAATTATTTAATAGGATTTTTTTTTCATTCATGTTTCAAATTCAATGCTGGTTAACATGAGGCTCAAGTAAACTATATTCAGAAATGCTAATTCACCCTGCTAATGTAATTGTGTGTGTTGCTTAGCATGTGCACTTTCCAGATTAGCTTGATGGTTGAGTTAATGTAACCTGGCCAAATTTAAAAAAATATTAATAATTATTATTTCTATTGATTTTTTTTAGTTGGGTAGTATAAGCTAACCTGACAACACTTCTGACAGAATATCCGTCTTGTTTGTTAAAGGCAATCCTTTGTAAATGCTAACAACCAATACACTTCTTAAATAAACCAAACAGAATTATTTATTCCTTATTCCCTTGTTATTCCCTGTCGATTTTGACCGATATTGTGATCCAGAAGTTTATTAGCTTATAGTTGTTAGTTTATTAGTACACAATTTCTGACAGGTTTTGTCTGTTGTATCCATAAATGTTTCTCATTTTCACTATTAACAACAGCTCACTGGCTAATTATATATAAGCCATCTTGACAGATTTTTGATGGGATTTCTAATTATAATCTATACATTCTGGTATAGTTATTTACATAGCTAAGATTCGGTGTTAATGTAAGCTAAACAAAGCAAATTTTCAAATTTGTCATGTCATATATTTTCAATTATGGATGGCTGATGTAATCTAATTTGAGAGAAGATTAAAAAGCATGCCTTGGAGATGCTAGAAATGCTTCAAGACTTCTTAAGGATTTGCAATTGTTTTACGGTATAAATTCTTTCCACCAAGGTGTATTGATTGTTGCATGTTATTGGAGGACCTAAAGATAGATTCATTCCGTTTACAAAGTACAAATTGCACCGTAATACTGTAGAAAGTAACTTGACATTTTCTATGTTGGAACAAACAAAAAACCTCTTATGTTTAAAGGAAACATAATTTTTGTGTTGGTGGAACATTTAATGAAGAGAAACAGTATTAAGGTACCTAAAAGGACCCGATGGTCCAGTGTATGGCCATTTTACATTGTTCCTACACTATTTTCCCGATAACACGATGGCATCCCTGTGTTTGTGTGTGCAGCCTTCAGCCGTGCCCCGGTGCCTATGGCCGTTGTCCGGAGAGAGCTGTCGTGCGAGAGTTACCCCATTGAGCTACGCTGTCCAGGCACCGATGTCATCATGATCGAGAGCGCAATTTCTAATCCAATTGCCCGTGTGTTGCTAGGAGTACATACGGACTGGACGACAAGATCGCAGCCGCCCTGCGCAAATGGAGAACTGGCCGACGCGTGTACCTTCCAGACGCGTACAAGATCATGAGCCAGAGGTACGAGGCTCGTGTGTGATACGGAAATAAAAGATTCGGTGGATTTTTATAAAGTCCTCAAGATGCCACTGTTGGTTTTTATAGTCTCGAGACGTGTGGACGCCTGACTCTTTGACATTTATTCAGATTGATTCAAACATAATCTCTATGAGCCAAGTAGAACACATTCTGCCACGTCTATGTCGCTGCTGACAAATGCTGGGAAATCGCTACAGTTGGTAGGGCTGTGTGTCTAACAAACCAAACACTCGCACTTTTCTACCGCGTATTCAAGAACCCGTCAGAACACGAAGCGTTGCTACCTTCAGTACGAGACGCGTACAAGATCATGAGCCAGATATGGTACGAGGCTCGTGTAAGTGATACGGAAATAAAAGATTCGGTTTCCTTTTATTTTTATAAAGATTTTTATAAAGTATGCCTCTCTTATGTTTAGGAAACATAATTTTTGTGTTGGTGGAACATTTAATGAAGAGAAACAGTATTAAGGTACTAAAAGGACCCGATGGTCCAGGTTGGCATTTATTGTTCTACACTATTTTCCCGTAACACGATGGCTCCCTGTGTTTGTGTGTGCAGCCTTCAGCCGTGCCCCGGTGCCTATGGCCGTTGTCCGGAGAGAGCTGTCATGCGAGAGTTACCCCATCGAGCTACGCTGTCCAGGCACCGATGTCATCATGATCGAGAGCGCCAACTACGGACGTACGGACGACAAGATCTGTGACGCCGACCCTGCGCAAATGGAGAACACGCGTTGCTACCTTCCAGACGCGTACAAGATCATGAGCCAGAGGTACGAGGCTCGTGTGTGATACGGAAATAAAAGATTCGGTGGATTTTTATAAAGTCCTCAAGATGCCACTGTTGGTTTTTATAGTCTCTGAGCAAACTGGTGGAGAAATGCCTGATCTCTTTGACTATTTATTCAGTATTGATTCAAACATAATCTCTATCTACATTCTGGCCAACGTCTATGTCACTGCTGAACAAATGCATGGGAATTGTGTGTCTAACAACCCAAACACTCGCACTTTTCTACCGTGTAGATTCAAGTCAACCCGTCCAGACACAATTTGAAGGCGTCGGTACGCTTTTTCCAACATTTTGTCAGTGAAGGTTCGGGTCGTGACCTTGCACTTTTTTTTTAATCACAATTTTTATTAGTTTAATAATTAATTTCATTTCTTTCTCTCACGTAGATGGAAACACTTACACACTATTGCATGTTAGTTCATGTTAAGGATTGTTCATTCAAACACCAAATTGCTAACACGAGCTACCACAAATGCTAACTATATGCTCTTGTTGGTTTCCTTTTATTCATCATGCTTATTATTTAATTTTCACTGCTAGTACTAGCTAGGTAGTGTGATATAAGCTAATTCAAGATTTTTTAAGTGATCGGGCATAGCATTAAATACCGCTTTCTTAATATTGTGACCATTTTACTGCCTGAACTGTCAAGCATTAACAGCGTTCACTTTTTCAGCAGTCTGAGATATAGGACTCCTCTGTTGGATCGTTTGTCACCAGTGGTGGATTTCTTGAATTCACTTTTGATACTGACCACTACATACTTGGGAATACACAACAGGAAACGATGCGAGCCAATCATCTAGCCATTGCTTTTTGCCCCTTGTTTTTCCTGCTTTCAAACCCATCGACTTGACAAAATGTTCACTTGCTGCGTTTTATATATATATATATATATATATATATATATATATATATATATATAACAGGTGACGAAGAGAACATCCCGTCACTGCTCATATCGTTATAAAGTCATAATGTTCTGCCTAATCAGCGTATGTCAGGTTATTAATATAAACCAAATATATAATAAAAAATATATAATATATATATAATATATGTATTTATTAATATAAACCAAAAACACCATCTGTAACAATAGTTACTTTCCCAAGGGCTCTTGTGTTTCTCTATGGTCTTGTATGTCGTTTTGGCTTTGCTTTGTTTTCCTAACTGTGGTTTATGGAGTACACAACAAATCTGTAATGTAGACTAAACTAATGTGTATTAAAAGCCATAACCACATGCAAGTATGTCATAGCAGTGTGTCCAACAGCTGGTCATGCAGAAAGACGACAAGAATGCAGATCGGTAGCATTGCTCTGTAAAGCATTAGCCAGCCTGGTAAGCCAGATACTTGGCTTTAGATGCAACTTACAGAGAGAGACTGTGTGTGTGTGTGTGTGTGTGTGTGTGTGTGT
Source organism: Kryptopterus vitreolus (assembly GCA_030449085.1). Classification (NCBI taxonomy): domain Eukaryota; kingdom Metazoa; phylum Chordata; class Actinopteri; order Siluriformes; family Siluridae; genus Kryptopterus; species Kryptopterus vitreolus. Next base: position 6,769,947 of record JACRUU010000028.1, on the reverse strand, counting down.
GTGTGTGTGTGTGTGTGTTGAGATAATGATCCTTTGATAATTGATCCTTTGTGTGTTCCGCTGCTGCACAAACACTCCTGTATAAGCCTACCCGGAAGACACAAACCCTACAAAATGCTTAGCAACAAAAAACAATACCACAGCCAGAGTCTCCCCGCTAACAACAAATATCCTGTTCTGACTCCCCAAACCGAAAGCAAGCGAACGATTATCCAAACCCCAAAATCATCTAGCTAAAGTGTATGTGTGATATCTTCACTATAGAGTGAGCAAAATGTCTTTGGGATTATTATTTATTTATTTTTGTGGTGAAACAAGGCTCAAGATGTTGCTTCATTAGCATGCGAGGGAACGAAAAAAAGCGAACCGACGCTAGGCACCGCCTAGCGGTGCCCCCGGACTCGAACGCCTGCCGCAGCTGTTGCTAGGATCCTTCTCGCCGTGTAAGCCTATTAGAGAGAAGACAAGGAAGGAACTATCCAAACACACACACACACACACAGAAAGAAAAAAAAACACATTTCAAAAGAGCTCCTGTGGGTTGCTAAAGCCGAGCTTTACGCTAGTGAATAGCTGAAGCGAGATCTTCTGTCTGACATAATATAAGGCGCATATGAATGTGGGTAGAGACACGTGCCGGATTTAACACCCTTTATAGCGCGGATATGCATTTTTTTCCCTCCTTGTCTCGTTTACCTTTTGAACAGTTTGTTCATGAAGGATCCGGAATGTCATTTATTTATTGTTAAATCAGGACACGGCTTTACACCTGGATCATTTCCATATAAACTTGAAATTTCATCGAGATTTCGAGGTTCTGAAACCCGACCTCGCTTGCCCGATTAGCTCTGTTCGGAAGCGCCGCTCTTCCTAGCATGATATTTGAAGTCCCGCGAGAGCAAGAGATGGTTTTCTGGGCCGCGGGCCACCTGTCCGCGCGCACCGGATTTGCTTGAGTTATCTCGACTCTCCTGGCAGCGCTCATGTAAAGTACACTCACACACACAGGCCCTCTCTCCCCTCCACAAATCCAGCACCACAAAGCTAACCGGAGGTGCTAATATCAAAGGGTAGCGCTTATGTGAAGCGAAGGCCGTCAGCACCTCCTGAGGACTCGCGTCTGTCAATACCGATTTAACACTCCACCATGACGTCTTAAGCAGTGGGCTTTTCAGCATGGAGATATTGTGAAGATAATGAGGACTGCTACCAACAATAGCATGGCAACGAAGTCTTTGATAGCAGCTTGACCACGTCTATTAATAATCCCCGAAGCTTTTATATCCACGGATGCGCCGTAATGTTTGCGTATTTAAGATTTCATTGAGTTTTTGAGCAGCATGTACAGTCTTTACTGCCAAGATATTTGATGAGCCTGTTGGTTTGGCCTGCCTTTTTGGTACAGCTGTTTAAAACGTCATGGGACGGTTCCTCACAGCTGTGTGTCTGCGTGTGTCATACACGATTTAAGGGGGGGAAACTATTCTGACCGTGGAACGTGCAAATAGTTTCCAGACGTCGTTTTTTTTTTAGGGATGGTGAAATCTTTAACCCCGTGCTGCGAGTAGACTGGAAAAGTGCTCCACGGCACGTTTTTGTGATTAAAAACAACGTGTTTTTATTTCGCAACGTTTACGATAAAACTCGGGCGATTCAGGAGAATTTCCCGACTGTCACCAGTGTGTCGGTTCCCCGTCCGTGTCGAAGCAGGGTTTTTCGAGAGCGCCAAAGGACCGATTCCTGTCACGCTATTTTAATTGAGGGCAGCTCTCTTGGTAGTCGGCGTCGGCGGTCGACACTCGCTGCCCGGAATCGGTTTCTATTTTCGGCACGCGTCATAATCTATCAATATTATAATCTCGTTGGGACCAAATTGTTGCTCCGTTCACAGCGAAGGTTATTGATATCTTTGTTTGCACTTTTGTCCGAATCTCGAAGTGTGTAATCCGATTTTATGCTCGGAAGATGTTACCCGATTTAAAAACAGTCCACATCGTTTAAAGTTGACGATAACGAGGAAATCGCAGTCAACGGTATGAAAGAAAGCGGGTTCAGGCTGTGCTTCTGGAAATATACTAAAAAACAACTTTCTCTATGTTATTTTCTGTATGATATAAGGTCATGGAATGGGTTGGCAACATGAGAGAGATAGTAAGTATATAAGTAGTATTTTAGTTTTAGTTTAAAGTTTAACGAAAACAAATGTAAGTTTGCTTTATTAATGATTCTGTCGAACTCAAATTTGCTTTTTTTTTTCTCTTCATGTTTAAAGATAAACGGGTGGCAGATAGATAATATTGTCGCTAGTTTTTCTGGTTAACACACACTATAGTGTACACACACAAATAGTACACATGTACTAGACTTTGAGACTTCTTTTTTATTGTTTATTATTAGTGCTAACGGCAATAAAATGGAAAAAAAAAACATCCACCAATGCGAAAAAGACACATTGTTTCTGGTTATAATTAATTCATTCATTCATTCATTCATCTTCTACCGCTTTATCCGATCTTCCCTCGGGTCACGGGGAGTCTGTGCCTATCTCAGGTGTCTATGGGCATTAAGGCAGGATACACCCTGCATGGAATGGGCACACACATTCATACACTAGGGACAATTTTCCAACGTGCCAATCAACCTAACGTGTATGTTTTTGGTTTTTGGACCGGGAGGAAACCGGAGAACCCAGAGAAAAAACCCCTGAGGCACAGGGAGAACATGCAAACTCCACACACACATGGCCACGATGGGAATCGAACCCGGACCCTGGCGGTGTGAGGCGAACGTGCTAACCACTAAGCCACCGTGCCCCCTTGGTTGCGTTTAGATTTTTTTTTTGATGACTTTTTACAAGAGGAGGCGAAACGGCACTTTTCACTACAACCTTCGACTTGTAAAGGTTATGGTACAATCTGATTGTCGTCTGCGCTTCTAAAGATTTAGTTTCCAAACCCAAAAAGACTGGATTGTGGTCATGGGTCGATAAAATAATCTTGCTGTTTTCTTGTGTTTTTCACTCTATGTTCACAATGAACAGCTATATTTTTTTTTATTCATATATTAAGAAT
>JACRUU010000028.1:6734376-6764376 GCA_030449085.1 Kryptopterus vitreolus | reverse complement strand
AGACATGTAATGATCACAGCTTATAAGGTTAAAGAAATGCAGTCTGTAGTAAAGACAACACACCGCTCTTAAAATCCGACAGGGGTTCTATAGCTCGCTATGGCGTTTGCGTTTCCAAATGAATGCGAGGATATGGCGCCCCTAGTGCTCAGAGGGTTAATGGCCTTGCTTAAGGAGCTAAGAGTGGCAGCTTGGTGATACCGGGACTCGACCCCCTCCCCAACCTTCTGATCAACCCAGCATCTTAACCACTGTGCTACACCTACCCTCCATGCCTGGACACTGATGGGGACCAAATCCCCATTGCTCGATGCCCATAACCTTTATTAACCTCATTCATATGACTCAGCAGCTTTTAAGGGCGTTGCCCATGGGGCCAGGTGTATCAGCTTGGTGTGGTTGGGTTTTGACCTCAGGACCTTTTGGATCCTATACCAATAAGCACACTATTAAAGGTAGTTCTGTCTTAAGTGTATGCTTTGCACCTTCTGAACGCTATAATGAGACGTTAAAACTTAGCAACATGTGGTGCATAGTCCAATTTAGTAGTGTAAATTGGGAAATAAAAGCTAATTACGGTACATTGGAAGGTGTTTTGGAGATGGGTTCCATATTATACTATCTAAAATCTATAAATGAATCACAACCCGGTCCCCTTTCCAGGAGGTAATATGTTCTTAAATAAAAACTGAGAGAATCTGGTAGCTTCTGGTCACCAAAAATACACAAATGTATCAGGACACCAGACGTTTACAGTCATATGTTATTCCAAAGAAACATTTATAATGCACACAGTTGTATGGGGTTGAAATGACCATAAAGCATGGCGTCTGGGACTCTAAGGGGTTTCGTGACAGTACTGCAGGGGGTCCAGTAATTAATTTCTAGTTAAGAAAATATAATATTATTATTATTATTATAATTAATAATAATAATAAACATGGGAAACAGCGAAAATGAAATATTACATTTTACAAATATTATAACTATTCCAAGTCCCTATTAAACTTGACTTAAACCTCACATTTCACTGTTGAACTTTGTATGAATATGTATGTGACAAATAAAATTAGAATTATAACTGATGTTGGTGTAAATGTTTAATAGTGCACCTTATAATAAAAGGAAACCGGTAAATAGATTAAAATCTAAACTTGTTTGTTACATAAATATACAGTGGTGCATGCACAACATGGTTCTGATTATCTTAATATAAATAGCGTATTTTATTTTATTTATTTTTAATTAATATCATACAATCACATTTTGTATTTGAGTGGATACAATAGAGGGTATTTGACCTGCAAAATTGCAAAAAAAAAAAACCCTGATATGATTTATTATCGAACTCCGGTTACAGCATTCTGTATAAAAGTCTTTGTGATCATCGTTTGAACCGAAAGCTCTTTTGGAGAAAAAAAAAACGTGGCCTTAAAATCATCTCGCATGCTGTGTTTGCGAGAGAACGGAATTCGAAAAAGGCGGACATGTCAGTTTGGCAGGCAAAAAAGGACGGATATGAACAGAGGCATCAGAGGGAAGAGCTTTTGACAGGAGGAATGGGTATATCTCTCTGAGGAGCAAAGTAAACATGGCAGTAATAAAAGCACTCTGGTGTTCTGTCATTACTACTGGAGTTTAAGCCTAAATCCCACACGTACACGCACACACACACACACACATTCGTACATTCGTACTCGTGCCCGCCTTATCTCATTGTATTGTATTTTAGTAAAATAAAACGAATGAGTGCTTTTATTTTTTATTCTACTTTTGTCTTAGTTAAGGATTTAGAAGCGGTCTTGTGGGAGAAATATCACATCAAATACATCGTAGAAGCTTTCTTTCATCGATACAATACAGAGAATATTGAAACTTGTCAACTTGTTTATACTTGTTTATAAGTTGACGTTAGGAGGTTATGCGATTGTGAAAAAATGCCCAAGAGGAATAAGACCCCTTTTTAATTTGACAAAAAAGGCCACCGATAATGTGCGCACACGCCACCACGCTTCATTTCTTGCTCGTAACGATATCGGTCCACATCCGGGGGATTGTCAGGGCCGGTAGTCATCCACACTGCATCAAACATTAGAGCAACAGCTGCAACATAATCAGATTCTCCTCCTGCGATGGCGAAAATCTGCGCTTTAATATTTTTTTTTTCCTTGTGTTTAAGTGTTTTTTTTTTCGCAGGAAAAGTGTAAGTGCATCTGTCTTGCCTCGCCAGGCTCGAACGATCTACTCGTCTGCCAAATTTTTACATCTTCCTTTTTTTTTTTTCTTTTTGGTACGGCCAGGCCGGAGTCTCCGGTACCCGGAGCGGAGACTTTCCCCTGACAGCCGAGAGATGCATTTTATATACTCGCAAATCGACTTCCAATTTTAGTTTCACTGCCTTGAAGTTACACAAATTTTTCATTGCACTGTCGGCCATTTGATTTACTCTGGCTTGTTGGCTCGCGATCTACGGTTGAATCCCTTACTTTCTTTTTTCTTTTCCTCTTTTTTTTTTTTCCCCCTCCGTTTTTTGAATGAGCAGTGAAAATCGACTAAACCCAGGCCCCGTAATGATGTGTTGGCATTTTCCTTTTGCGCTCACATTAGGTGTTCAGAGACTCTGTGGGATGTTTTTCCCATCCATTGTAGTCTTGCTTATCGACTGGACCCCGTGGCGCAGGCCTCACACCTGCAAAGCAAATAAGCATAATAAACACTCACTGCCTTGTTTGGGGAATTTCCATTTCATAGCATAAGCTCTGTGGGTTTCTTTTCTCCTTTTTCCCCCCCCTTGTCTGTCCATCTCTCTCTCTCTCTCTCTCTCTCTCTCTCTCTCTCTCTCTCTCTCTCACTCTCTCTCACTCTCTCAGATGAGAGATGTACCACAACCCAAACGCTTTAATAATCTGCGTTCACACAAAACCCTAATTCTTCACATCAGTTTATTGGAAACCCAGTCACCACCCGAGTGCAACAGTGCAGATGTGCTGCTCTTCATTGTACCAGATTTCACCCCGAGGTTGTTTAAACACACCCACTTGTTACTGCTACTACATCGAAACTTCAGCTGAACCTTAACGCCCATTATAGACTGCAGACGTCATTTCACTGACAGGTTTTTATTTATTTATTTATTTATTTTTAAAGACCACCCCACGTTGTACTTCAGTCTGATATATAGTCATCAGCTGAAGTGTGTGTGTGTGTGTGTGTGTGTGTGTGTGTGTGTGTGTGTCCCTAAGCAATGAAAGAGCTCGTTGAGTCAGAGCAGGTGGTGAAAGGGACCCTGGGAGATGACGCTCTTCCTCACATAACCCCCTTTCTCACATTCACACACACACACACACACACACACACACAGCAACGCCTTCTCTCTCTTTAAATAGTTCTTCTCCGAGTCCGAGGTTACAGATAACCCGTTCATCAGGACAAAAAGCTGGACGTGGAAGTGAAATTAGACGTGTGCGATTTCATAAAAAGAGTTGCAAGGTGCCAAATCCGAACGCAGACGGACAAACAAAAGAAAAGAGCAAACGAATCGGCTGCAGATTGTATCCCGAGTTTTGTGTTTTATTCCATTACAAGTGGGTTTATATTGTACGTCTACTCGTGCTGGACTTACGAAGGCTCTCTCTTTATTTATTTATTTATTTATTGTAAGCCGGTTGCAACATTGAACACGGGTCAGAGACGGTTGACGGAAATAGTGTCAGTGACATCGGTAGGACCATGAAAGGTCTAAAAGAAGAAATGTGGAAAAAGTGTTTTCATACAAGTTTTATTTGTGCTGTTTAGCTTTTATTAGTATATAAGTAGCATCAAATCTTTTCAATTCTTAACATCTCTCTACCGTCAAAAGATGCCTTTTGTTGTTGTTGTTGTTGTTGTTTGTATTGCTGCGGATGATCATCTTAAGCCCCTTGTTCCGACTCCCTTTCCGTTTCTGTCCTTAGTCCCTCTGCATGTGGTCCTCTTACAAGCAATGAATTTAAGGTGGGGGGGCACAAACAACCTGCTGGTGCTTTAAAGAGCTTGTGTTTCCTGGTGTGTGTGTGTGTGTGTGTGTGTGTGTGTGTGTGTGTGTGCACAACTTTGTGAGTTTGTGTACACCCTCAGTAGGTGCCCTCATCACAGTCAAACAGTGACTCAAGCTGTTTGTCTGGGACGCGTTCCAATCCGAGCATCACGCCCGCATTTTTCTCTCCCCCAACCCCCCCCCCCCCCCCCCTCTCTCCAGCCGTCTAACGCTCCATCTTCTGTCACACACTCTCCCTCTCTCTCTCTCTCTCTCCTCACCTGCTCTTGTCTTCTCGATCTGCCAGCTTGTGTCGGATTGCAGGATTTTAGTTTTTTGCCCTAGAATCCAGTAGCGCCCCTGGGGAGACGGCAGGAGTGCCATGATGTAGGAGGCATCCTGGGAATAATAGTTCAGAATGTTGCACCCCCCCCCCAAAACACAAGCGCTTATTTCTCAAATAGGTAACAAAATGATAACGTTTTCACCCATAAACCCTTTTAAACATGTGATATTAATGAATAATTGAGTAATCTTTGTGACTCAGAATGCACAGCCCGTATGCACGTGCTTAGCATAACCGCCTACAACGTAGCATTTTGCATTTCAAATGTCTTCGGTGTGGGGGAGAAAAAAAAAAATAAATAAATAAAAAAAGATCATTTAGATGTAACCATGTGTGCATACCCTGTCATTTCCATTTAACTAGATGTCTCCTTCAGGCAAGCTTTGCTCTTTAGTCCTTACCCAGAAATGAATGTGGGCTTGGGAGGGAGCCTAGCAAACTTGTGCAGGTTTGCCTTTAGCCTCATGCATAATGCTGCGATGCTAGCTAGCCTCCCTGTGCTCCCCCCCCCCTCCCTCCAGTGAGGCCTGAATGCTAGTAACGGAGCATGCCAAAGCTGTGGATGTCAATAGTTCTCTGCTGGAAGCTCTGGAGAGACACACATTCTTATTCATGAGCCTAATTCAATCAGGGCCAGCGGGGGAACTGCTCCCGCAACACAGGCATGGATGTAGAAAAGGAAGGGAGGGGAAAAAAAAGAGAGAGAGTGTGCTACAGTGGAGCTAAAGCGAGTGCGGTAAACAGGAAGGTTGCGAATGGCAAAAAGGGAGGTGAAGGATTTAAAAAGGGAGCAAAATGGTTGAACTAAGTGACCTGGAGGCGAGATGGGAGACGTAATCAATAATTCAAGCACAGAAATTTTGCCTGTCAAATCATAGCATGCACTCATGGATATTGTGTATCCATCTAAAAAAAAATAGTGCAGTCATAATGCTGAAAGACTCCATAGAATAATGTAATGATTATAATGGGGGGATAGTGTTGATTTGAATGGAAACTGTAATGGTCCCTTTGGGGTGCTGGTTGCCATTTGTAGCCTTCTACTTGTGCTGCGTTATGTCTTCCATTTGCCAACTTATAGATCACATGATGCGCCTACTGAATAGAAGAGCCTTTATTTGTCACATATACTAATTGTTTCTTCGCATGTCCGCGCTTGTTTGGGGCACAACTGGGGCGTATAGGGTTAAGGACCTTGCTCAAGGTCCCAAGGATGTCCGCTTTGGCAATACCCGGGCTCGAACCCCCAACCTTCCGATCAATATCCTACTGAGCTACACTACCCCCCTCTCCCTCCCTGTACACTGATAGGGACCAAATCATAAAACATCCAAATATCACCTGGCAATTGATCCTTTTTCATGTTATGATAAGGATTTAGATCGATTACTGGCTAACAGTGCCTTAATGCCCTCCGTTTTAAAAGCTGCAGCTCACTACTGCTGAACGTTTTATAACCTAGCATTTCGCTAGCACTCACTGTTTTTATAATTAGCACCCACCATTTAATGACGAGCATCTCGCCATCACCGACTATTTCATAATTAGCACCCTTCTAGCAGCCACCATTTTATACCCTGCGTCTCGCTATCGCCCGCCATTTTAGAGCTAGCATCTCGTTCCGGCCCGAAATTTTAGCATTAGCGTCTCGCAAAAGCTCAATTTTTAACCAGCGTTTACCAAAACACCTGTCATAAGTACAACAGCACCCACCATTTCACTGCTACAGTCAGCAAAACATTTTCTGAACATTTTCTTCATTCCCTACACCACTCGTTTTTACTGACGTTATATGATGACTAGTTAAAGCAACATCAGTAATAAGCTAGCATACAGTCTGTATTACTGTGTTTAAACTAGCAACTAGCATCCAACGTTTGTCTTGTTAGCATCCCATTGTTAGCTTCTCGTTCTTAATACATGTACTTCTGCCTGTAGATTCTTCCTGCTGCCGGCTACTTTTTTATAGATTAAAATGATTGCCATGAGTTAACTCGTTAATCGCATCTTTTCCTGTTCTTAATGTACCATAACTTGACTGACGTTTCTTGTTTTTAACCCTAACCAATTGTGTTCTAAATATATTTTATATTATGTATATAATTTTATATTACATTTTCTATTAATTGGAAAGTATTATATTAATTATATTATTTATAATTAAACTTGTATTGATAATTACATTATTTATAATATAATAAAATAAAATAATATTAATAATTAATAATTATATTCATTATATCATATTAATTGGAAGCAAAATGAATTATTTTATATTAATTGGATAATTATCGTTAATTTCCTGTTGGTTTCTATACAATTTTAGTGGTTGTTTTCATTGTGAAATATGGGACGTCCATCCGTTTAGTTTTTTTTTTGTAATCCTATTTAAGTAATTCCGTTTTTTGTTATTTCTTGTGGATGCGCAGCTAGTAGGTTAACTAGCACAATGCAAGTTTTTTTTTTGTAATATTATATTATAGTATATTGTTTTTTGTTATATTCCATCCTCACAATGCAAGCGGTAAGTGCGAGTGAGGAAAGGGTGATGCTGAAATGATCTGGGGCCTTAAATTTCCTTCTTCATTTGCGTATTTTTCCCATTGACCAGTATGAAAAGAGCCCAGAAAAGACTTTGTTGTCCCAGTCTCATTCGCTTGCCAACACAACGCAGAGTGAAGGAGTCAATAAAATTAGTGTCGTTAAAGTGAATCTGCGTTACCGCCTTATTCTTGACAGCCCTAATTAAAAACATATAGGAAAACGAAGCCCATAGAGAGACCGGCAAGGTAAAGCGGCAGGAGAAAGAGTTAAAAAAAAAAGAGAGAGAGATTATTGTATTCTTTCTTCCCTCTGATAGAGACAGCAGGCATACAACCTTCCTCACCTGTTCCCCCCCCATTGTGAATCCTCATACTCCCTCCAACTCTCCAGCTTGCTTGCTACCTTAGTTTACATCAAGGTCAACATTCTGAAGCCCTTGGTGCTTTGTGGTGATCACGGATTAAATGTGTGCACTGGCCACGTTTCTACAGGAATACTAGTGTGTACAACAACAAGATGATTATCATGCTCTTGTAGTTTATCAAGTGGCGTAGAGAGACTCGTCGTCTGCCGCTACTGAATCATAGTGTTGAAAAGATTGACCCTTCTTGGTGCCCCCCCCCCCCCCCCCCCCCCCCTTCCTAAAGCTTTCTTTAGCTGTATCTTTAACACACTCATAGGTGTACACCTCGTGTGGTTTTCTTTAGCTAAGGGGAAGAATGTGAATGTGTGTCACAGGCAGCTTAGGGTTGAATGCAGAAGTTAAAAGCCTGTCAAACTCTTTTGACACACTCACAAATTGGCATGAACAGGAAGCTTTGGATGGGGCCAGAGCTGTGGAGCTAGTTTGCCCTTTCTTTTTTGTCAGCTTTTATATATATATATATATATATATATATATATATATATATATAAATATATATATATATATATATATATATAATAACCACACACACACATTGTATGCACCTATAGCCAACAGGTTCACCCGGTATCTTACTTCTAGTCCTGTCAATCAGGTACCACACAAACCGAGTTTCTCCTTTTCTCTCAGTTTCTTTCTTTCTGTTGCTGTCACATAAACATTTCACAGCTTACTTAGTTTTTCTATTCTCTTCTATACTCTCAAAGAAAAGCAGCACCTGAAAGGTTCTTGTTCTAGCATTGTAACAGAAATAAATAAATAAATAAATAAATAGAAAATTCTCTCTAGAAAGCATCCTCTATAGACTTTATGGAGGTGAACACACTGTTGTAAAGGTTTTTTCCTTAAGGTTTTCTTAATTTTTTATACCCTCAGAACAAAAAAAAAAAAACATATATATCCATAGCATGCAGCACTCTGAAGGGTTCTTCCTTGGCTTGTACAAATATAAGCAATAAGACAGGGTTTCTTTGCTTTAATTGGAAGTGAAGAACTGTTCAATACAATTCCATTATATAACTCTTATTCAAATCTGTTCTATACCACTCTTTTCAATTCTACTCCATTTCTGTAGTAACCTTTCTTTTGTTTTTTTGTTTTCTTTTGGCGTACATTTCATTCCGTACTTCTGATTATGTTCTACCACGTTCAGTGCCCCTTGGAGCTGTTCGGGTTTTCCATATGAAAGCTCCCCCCCACATCCATCCGATTACATCCATCCCCTAATGAAGATCCTAACTAACACTTCAAAATAAACACAAATAAACGTGTAGGTTACTATAGCAACAGAGCAAGGTCCGTTTTTGAATTAACCGCACCGCCGGACCGGGATGGCAGCGTTTTTGGTGTCCGCACATATTTGGGCGTGATGTGTATAATGCATCCTGTTCTATTCAGTTCACACCCCCCAAAAAAAAACTCCATTGCGCCCTTCCAGTCACACCGGATTGCCCTTTCGTATTGTTTCCCTTTTCTAACACGGTCATTTATCCTAATGAAGGGTTTGCTAATGAGCTGATGATTAGAGTCAGGTTTTGTGCGAGTAGAGAAACACTGTGCGTGCAGTCCTTCACGGATTAACAGGAAGCAAGAAGGGGAAATGGCGCCCTTAGAATAACGGGCGACTTCCAGGCATTTTAACACGTCATTGCAGAAGAGGTGCATATTCATCATTTGCCTTAACAAAGAATATCGTCTCCTCGGGTGCTCCATTATGATGAGGGTTTTTTTTCCTTCAGAGATCGAGCGTAAGGACGAGCGTTCGTTTCACGTCGATAGAGCAGGTCCAAGTGTCCACAGCAGGGCAGTGATACCGGGCTGGCTCAAACCTATCAATACCTCAGCATCCAGTCCCATCCCCTGTCTCATGTCCTCAGGCTCCCCTGATGAGACTCCCATCGATCCGTCCGCTCAGGTTCTCTCTGTGTTAAAGCCCCGAGACCCAGTTCTCCAGACACTGATTAAGCCTGAACTACACTGCATTATCAATTTTCCATTGACAGTCTGGAATTAAACTTAATCTAAAGGCCTGAGACATTTTATGCCTTTTTTTTTCTCCCAGCCCTCCCTCCTCCTTCCTGCGTTTAAAGTTCACTAAAAACCCAGGAGCCTGCCAATGATGCAGTGTCCTGGACAAATTGCCATTTTGGAGGTCTGATTAAGCTTATCTAATAAGGCTAGGCTCTAGCGCCAATGGCTGTAGGGTGCATTTTTGCAATGTTTTTTTTTTTTTTGTACGAAAATGCAAAAAGTCATATTTTAAGATGCAAATGGCTTTAATCGAGGCAATAAATCTAATTTTTTTTTTTTTTTTTTTTTTGCCTCGTGAGATTAATTTTCTTGTCTGGCAATTTCCATGTAAGTTTAATCAGCTCGTTCCTGAATGTGTTTTCTTATTTGATTTTATAGAGACAAATGATCTCTCATTATTGCTCATTAATTTGACTTCTTTCAGGCATTTACTCATAAGCATGTTGCCCCCCCCCCCCCCCCCCCCCCCCCCCCCCCAATTTTCCCCCCCCCCCCCCCCCCTTATTCCAGGCGCGAGAACGCTCGAGTCCTGTACGCCTGGGTGTTTCCATCCAGTTTGTCTATATATTTATTTGTTTTTTGTGTTTGTGTGTGTGGGGGGGGATTCTTCGCATTTCCCAGCTTGTTTGGAAGCCGGGGTCGGAGCGCAGGATCAGCGTCCCCTGAAGGGAACAGGGTTAAGGGCCTTGCTCAAGGACCCGAGAATGGTAGACGGTTACTATTACCGCATCTCTCCTGTTTGCCCCGGCTTCATTACGAAGAAATAAAACCCGTGTGCGCCGCTGTTCCGGAATCAGCAATTAGCTTTTAAAAGCTGTCCCCGCATGTCCCTAATGGTAACTGTTGCACAGTAATTCAGCAGCATGGCTCAGAGAGAGAGGAAGAGGTGGGGGGTTGGGGGGGGGTTTGAGAGAGAAGGGCCCACATTTCTACAGTCTGACATTAGGGTTGCTATGGATACATTCAATTCAGCAGAATAGTGTGTTTGTAAAGTCCTCTGTGTGTATGAGCGGAGGAATCTCCGGAGGTCTCTAATGCTACGTGTGGACACACACGCATTCCACTCGAAAGCACTCGTCTTGTGGGGTCTCGGCGTGGCCACACACACAAACGCACGCTCCATCACTACACGTGGGTTCTTTTTCAATCGCACCTTTTCCACCCAGAGCACTTCGAGCCATCCTCAGTTCAACCCTCCCGCTTTCTGGTAGCAACGAAGAAACTCTGGCTTCTGGCTTCTGACCTTTATTTATTTATTTATTTGTTACAACGGGTCGTCGGCTCCTCAATGCGGATCGATCGGGCCTGACTAGAGTTCTCCAGCCCACCCTGGTCGAGTCCCGACAGTACACTGGTGGCTGGAAGCGTTTACACACCGAAGTGATCTTAATCTTATGCATCTTAATCTTCAAATATAATTTAATGTTAAGCTTTCCATTTTTTTATTTATTTTGAATAAACATAATAAAGTCTATTCAGAAAAATGGGATGTAAACAGACTTAACAAATACATACCCTTAAATTTGGTCAGTATACATATTACATATACAACTTAATATATTACTTATTTAATATTAATTATAAAATGTGCCATATGAACACCAGTTTTATACAAACTGAGATGTACCAAAGGTTTAAAAGCAAAATCTCATACGCACCACATTTGGTAATATCATAGCCAAATGTAAAATGATTTCCGGATCGCCCCGTGTATGCACAGACAACGTGTATAGAGTACAGATTCTATTTTTCTCCATCCATTTCCAGCCATGTAGAGTGGTCAAACTGGCACTAAAGCTCGTCTCTGGTCGGATTATATAGTGCGTTTCTGCTGGGAGAAAAAAAAAAATCAAATGGCCCTAACAGAATAATAAAGGAGGGATTTACAGCCAGTAGTTAAGCGACTTTTTTTTTTCTCTCTTCCTGCCACCAATCAAACCGAGTCCATTCAGTTGTGCAGTTAAAGGGAATAGGATCTAAAGTGGACCCTCAAGATCACTGAAGCCTGAATCACTGCTTACTGGACACTGGAAACTTTTCCCTCATACGCGTGTAAAGGTTTGACAATACCGGAATACCGATTTGGGTTCGGATCTTTGGATTTACCTCACGCCGGGTGATCGTGTCGATAAGGTTAAAACCTCGCTAAGGGGCTTGGGAATAGCGGGGGGGGGAATTTTCTTCTTATCCATCGGTTTAGTCGATGTTGTCGCCCGTATGGGGAATCGCTAGTTCATGAATATGCATGTAATATATCGGTGCGCTTTTTCATCAGGGCTATTGATATAGAGAACATGGATCCGAATGCGCCATGTGGGTGTGTGTGTGTGTGCGCGCTACAAAAATGAATATTCTCTCGACAAAAGGGCTTTTTGTACGGGTCGCAATTTACTGCCATAGCAATTATTCCGTAAAGACGTCCGTCTAGTATTTTAGAGCGCGAATTTAATCAAGGTGAAGACTCGGGAGCGTGACGAGGCCTGAGGTGCAGCATTCCAGTTCATCCCGATGGTGTTCATTAGGTTCAGAGCTCTGTTCAGTACAGTACAATCGTCTCCATTATTATTAGGGGTAATAATTTTGGAAATTAAAGTATGGCGGGATAGGTCATGTGTGCCAGGACTTTTCTCAATGTTACCTTCTAAGAATATATGCTATCGAAACATCATGGGATAAATGTCATTTTTCGTATAACCAGTACAGAGTCGCTGGATCATGCTTTTGGAACCATTTATTAAAACTCTTCAAACCTCAGCGATGTTTTGTCCCACCAGTCGAAGCAGCGTCCTGTCCTCAACAATGCTCCCGGCTTAATTGGAAGCGAAGGCCGTTCTGTATGATAAGAGCGCTTCGCACTTCCACGAGCTCTCGGGCGTGAAAGCATGCCTCGTCAGCGGATGTGCAGGAGCTCAAGCGGCCTTGCGCGGGACTAAGCCGCCGTTCAATTCCTCTGCCGTCCTCGAAAGACCAGCTTTGACGGAGAGAATCTCCGAAGACTTGACCAGAAACGCTGACCCAGGACCGAAGTCTTCCTAACCTTTACATTTAATCCCGAATGTCAAATCCGGGCTTGGGCCAGAGTCACACAGGCTGGCGTCTGGTGGGACCTTTGGAAATTGTTCCCGGTGCGCCGCGATGAGCTTGAAGAAATTGGACAAATGTGTGTGTGGAGTTCCGGGCACCGGAGGAGACTGGGTTCTGATGGGCTCCAAGGGGCACCGGAGTTATGTAGCATCGCGGCCACGAGTATATATATATTTCATTTCCGGCAGTGTGCCTTGTGTAAACGGTTATGTTGGTTATTACTGACTGCAACACTACTATATACACAAGTCAATTACTGTATTACTAATGAGACAATTTTTCAATTCTGTATACATATGGAGTGTATCTGCCACTTGTGGGTCCTTGAGCAAGGCCCTTAACCCTCTGTGCTCCATGGCTGACCCTGCACTCTGATCCCAACTTCCAAACACAAACAATGTGACAAATAAATATGTGGTACGTGGCTCCTTGTGAATTATGTTCCAGTTTTGGTTGCTTTCCATAGAAACCATAAGGGTGTATTCTATATATTGCATTCTGAAACCCAGTGTCTCTGTTGTCAGTGTGTCTCTTTCATTCACCAACACGACTCCGAGTGAAGGAGCAGATAATTCACATAGTGATGCATGCTGCATTTATTACAATTAGTGCCGTAAAAACTCATTTGCATTAATGTGTTATAACTTTGATAGCCCTAATATAACATTTTTATAATGCATTTTTATGCGAATGTATGTTTATTATTAACGTAGAAGACAAAAATGTTCGTGTGTGTATTTGTATGTATGTATGTATGTATGTGTGTGTGTGTATATATATATATACATACATACATACATACATACTACAGCAAACGTACATTTGTGGTTCATTTTTACAAGCCACCTGGGCTTTTTTTTTTATATTTAAATCTTGTCTCTATTTCTGTCTCCGCATTACCATTTCCATTCACTCTCACTTCCCTTCAAACAAAGCGAGCTGCCTTTTCCTTTTTATTACCAAATCAAATCATTCCTTTAGCCCCCCCCCTCCCCCCCTCCTCTTCCTCCGTCTCCTCTCCATGCCGCATACACCAAAACCGTGTTTGTTTAATGAGAACCTGCTTTAAACTCGCAAGCTCGCTCTCCTCACAATTACAAACCGCTGTTCAGAAAATGTCGCTCGCACGTTGACTCCTGATTGAAGAGCGGCATTTCGATGGGCTCAGATGGAGCGCTCGGAAGAGTATAATTACAAAGGCTTAAGTGTAAAAAAACAGGGTTGGGGAGGGGGGGTGGAACGGGGGGGGGGGGGGGGGGGTGGTGTACGGGGGGCGGGGGGGGGTTTGGGGGGTGGTGTATTAGCAACATCACTCCTAATCAGCAGTTAGATAGTAGAGGAGCTGTGCTGAAACGTAGATAGACACACTCACAGAGACTGTGAAAGGAATGATATTGATAAATCGTGTCAGTTTGTTTGGCGGGTGGTAGTCAGTCGTTTAGTTAATTTTATTGAAAAATGTTGATGGAAAAAAAACAAAAGGCATTCTAAGGATATATACAACAGTATTTTAATTAATTAAAATAAATTAATTAATTAAAACATAATTTATATATATATATATATATATATATATATATATATATATATATATATATATATATAGATATATATATATATTACACATATAAACCACATTTATATCATGGCTAAGCCTTATAGGCTATATAGATCAATGCCAGACAGTAATTTTTGCTTTCCATTATACCATCATCTTTCAGTGAGTGTGTGGACAATATCAGTATTTTTTTCTGCACTAAAGAAGTTCTTGTATATATCCATTCAAGTGACCTTTGCCTTTGAATTCCTCTAGGAAATAAATAAATAAATAAATAATATATAATAATACATCTGTAGGTGTTTGTATGGACCACACATCCCATACAGAGGAATTATAAGAAGTGTATTAACACAGCAGACCTTGTAATGTTGAGTGTATATTTATATCGGACAAAGTCGCAAACACAAAACTGGCAGCTGAGAATTATACTTACGATCCGTTAATGCGCCATGCCTGTTCATTCAGGTCATAGTGAAGAAAATATCGACTGCATGCTGAACAGCATGTATACAATATATATATAATTGGGACAAAAGAATGTCAGGAAGGTGAAGCGTCTGCTTGTTCCAGGAGTCTCCAAGTCACGCCAGTGCACATTTCATGCGATCCGTACAAAGCGTTTGAACATTTGCAAATCGGGTTACCTTGCGGGTATAGAATAGAAGTGACAATTTTATGCAAGGGTTTTAGTAGACTGGGTCCCGCTAAATGCATTTTGTGTCACAATAAGCCAAACAACGTATTTACAGTTTGGTCCACATGGAGAACTGTGCTAACAGTGTGAAGTGTTTGTGAGGACCGTTTTTTTTGGTTTTATGTTGTTTTTTTTTTAACACTACACAACTAAACTGAGGAAACGGAGCAACACGAATCTGCGCTTTATCAGAGTTTTGAGCTGCTGCACATCTGAATTATCACCACGAAGATCTAAGGCGGATTTGTTTATTAGTGATGTGTTACGACCCAGTCTCGTTTTAAGCCGCACGGAGGGTGTGTGTGGGGGGTGCGTTTGGTGATTTATAAAGGAATGAGCACAAACGTTATAGAGAGACGTTATATCAACGGGTACAAGGCTTCAGGATGGAGCGAGGCCAAAATAACATTATTCAATAAAGGAAACTGCCTTAATAATATTAGTAGGCTATAAAACGAAGACGCACAATGAAAGACAAAGTGCTGACATACTAGTGGTGAACTCTCATGTGCACAGACATGTACATACAGCTATATTAATATCAAACATATTGCACAGGGCAAACAGAGGCAGAAATTGGAATTCACAAATAGGATCATGCATGATAAAGCGCCCCCTGGAGGCCAAAGGTTTAAGGGCCTTGCTCAAGGACCCAAGAGTGGCAGCTTTTGGCGATAACTAGCGCTCGAACCTCTGACGTTCAGCAGCCCAACATCTTAACCCCTGAGCTAAACCCTATCCATCTAGGTTAGGTGGGCGTGGCTTCACTAAGGCCTGGAATGGGAGTCTGGAATGGCACCTGCACAGACTATACCTATAATCCCAATATAATACAACATGTTACACAAAATATTGCTGGTGGTAACAAGTATTTTGGTTTGTTTGTTTGCTTACTGAATGTCTCGTCCATGTGAACCCCATGTGAAGCGTATCTTCAAGGGGCATAGGAGCTTTGTCATGCAAAGGGAAATACGGAATGTTCCTTCATCCCATCCCGTCTCCAGTTTGCGAACCCCAGGATCGAATGTTCCCAGTGTTTGTCTCTCTGGTGTAGATTAGCCATAACCGCATTCTAATTAATCTCCGCAGTGCATCTTTGCAGTAATTACACCTACACGCCACGAGCACGGAAAGTATCGAGACACCACCTGAACCTGACGCTGTCGTCGCAACAGCAATAACGATTCCTTCGCACCCCTTCCAGGTCTCGGGGAAAAGCGAAGCTGCTGCTCGGGCGTCTTCGCGGCATCTGCTTTGCTTTGAACACCGCCAGCAAATGCGCAGAATAAATAAACAAATAAATAAATAATCCCGCATTTGTTCTAAACAGATCGGGACGCATCCTCTTTGTTCTCCCGGGCTGCGTTTTTTTTCTTTTTTTTTCTCTCTTTCTTTTGAGCAGAGGTTTTGCAGAAAAAAGTAAAGAAATGGTGGGAAATGTCTGGGGGGGGGGGGGGGGGTTGGGGGGGGGGGGGGGGGGGGACGGAGAGAGTCGAGTACAGACAGAAGGGGGCAGCGGTCAGCAGTGTGTTGAAGTGGTGAAAAGCTTCCACCTGAGGGAATTCCTTCTAGCACTGGTTCGATTCGATTCACTCGCACTAGATAGAGCAGCATGTAGATAGTAAGGTCAATTTGCCTGCCGGGGAATATTCCACAACATGTGGTCCGGGAGAGCGGGGGGGCGTGTCCATTTATTACGCACATATCGTCCTTTTGATGCGAAGATGTTTTTTTTTTACGTTCAACGACAAAGTGTGTGTTTCGGGTAGTCTGTGTGTGTGTGTGTGGTGCAATGGCTGGAATAACTAGCGTCCCATAACGCCGCTAACAAATGGCCATGTTAAAATTGATTATTGATGGACTAATGATAAAATCCCAGTGTGCAATCATGCATATCTTATATCATGCATTATAAACGCTGCAGTAGAAGTAGAGTAGAAGTTTGTGCCTGTGTGTGTGTGTGTGTGTGTGTGTGTGTGTGTGTGTGTGTGTGTGTGTGTGTGGTGTGTGTGTGTGTGTGTGTGTGTGTTCGCCAGTGATTTGGCAGTAGGTGACAGTCCTGGCTGCAGAAGATGGATGCTCAGTCTCTCAGCAGGGAGCCGTAATGAATGAAGACACACACAAACAACACACACACATGCGCGCGCTCACACACACACACACACACACACACACACACACACACACACACACACACACATACACACAGTGCACAGCAATCACTAAACCATAATGGTTTGGAGGATATCGACCTGTCCATCAGATACTCTCTCTCTCTCTCTCTCTCTCTCTCTCTCTCTCTCTCGCTCTATCTCTCTATCTCTCTCTCTCTCTCTCTCTCTCATGCACACTAACGTGTATACACACACTTGAGATATATATATATATATATATATATATATATATATATATATATATATATATATATATATATATATATATATATATATATATATATATATATATATATGTGTGTGTGTGTGTGTGTGTGTGTGTGTGTGTGTGTGTGTGTCTGTGTGTGTCTCCAAAGTAAATAAAGAACATAAAGAAATATCAGGACGGGGGGAGGGGGGGGGGCTCACCTCACCAACATCAGAATTTTCCGAACCCCATAGTGACCGTTCGAGCGCAGATCTACACACACACACACACACACACACACACATACACACACCAAAATTATAGCATCTTCCCGTTAGAGTGGAGGTCATACTGCTCCAAAGCTACACGCTACTCGTCTGGTATGTCCACATACTTTTGACCAAAATTATATAGAGATTTTATCAAGCATGCATCCTAAGAGAACCATATACACGTGTGTGTGTGTGTGTGTGTGTGTTTCGGTTGGAAGTGCTGCGTTTACTTGCGTGGCCGGCGTGAAAAGGAACTCACGCATTAGTCACGCTTTGTTATAGCATCGACTGTTTATTTGCCGAGCTCTTCTACCGAGGCTCCCGCTGATCCGTTAAAAAACAAAAACACCTCGCGCCGCGTGTTTACAGCTTTTTGTTCTCCGCTGAGTTCATCGGCCCTCCGAAACGAAGGCTCGCACGCACATGCACGCACACGCGCACAAGCGCACACGCAGTAATAATCAGATCAGTATCTGATCGCAGTGGGGGCCGGTGTATTGTGGCGCTCGAGTAAACAGCGCAGCGGTCGAAATCGGATTAGCGCAGATCGTCGCTAGCGTCTAATAAACACGATACGAATGGAGTTTGGAGAATGTGCATGATGATGATTGTTAAAAAGGTTATTTATTTACTTATTTTTACTTATCTTTGTCATGTGTACAAACGGATTCAGATCTCTATAAGGTGTCTTCAGAGTGTAGAAAACGTCTGATGTACTGTATTCAGCATTGTAAGTGTAACTAAGCTTGTCTGTAAAGATGGAGCAGATGTCCAAAAAATGTCGAGTCGTGCGAATGGGCTTAGCATAAGGATGATGCAAGTTCGAATCCTGATGATGATGCTACAGCTATTTCTGGCAGCAAAAACTGTCCATGCGGTCTCTATAGGAAAGCCACAACTCGCAGTGTGTGTCGAACGGTTGAAAAGTTAGCTCGATTACAGAGAAGGCATATGCTTGCGCCACCTAGAGCTGGGCGATAAACCCGTCATTATGGATTAATTCCAGTGGGCTTCCGTATAACCTAAACGTATCACTATTTTATATGGAAAAGCAACCGGAACAGAATTCTTAAAGGAGCCATGTCCGATATTTTACACTTAAAAAAATAAAAAACAATTTACATTGAAAGTAACAAGAAATTAATGAATTAACAAGAAATTTCCAGACTAAAATAAATTTGAATCAGTCATTTTATTAAAGGGAGAGAAGGGGCACGGTGGCTTGGTGGTTAGCACGTTTGCCTAACACCGCCAAGGTCCGGGTTCGATTCCCGTCTCAGCCATGTGTGTGTGGAGTTTGCAAGTTCTCCTCGTGCCTCAGAGGTTTTTCTCCGGGTTCTCCGGTTTCCCCCGGTCCACAAACATGCACGGTAGGTTGATTGGCACCTTGGAAAATTGTCCCTAGTATATGAATGTGTGTATGAATGTGAATGTGTGCGTGTGTGTGTGCGATGGGTTGGCATTCCATCCAGGGTGTATCCTGCCTTAATGCCCATAGATGCCTGTATCCTGCCCGAGGGAAGATATAAATGAGAAGAATGAATGAATGAATATATTATTTAACCAAGGCATTTTATTTCTGAATAAATGAAATTTAGAGAATTATAACATCTGTTAGTGTATTAGAAAAATTTAATGTAATTTTTTTTTGGTCACTTTCATCAAGCAGATTTGGTTTTCACGGGTCGGTGTGGAAGATCTCGAGAGGCCGCCTATAAATCTTGACCTCACTTATCATGCTTACGCCGTCTTTAACTGCTCGGCTTCGATTGCAATTAAATCGATTCAAAATGTTAGGTCTGTATTTTCCACATATCCCGGGTAAAGTACTAATCCCCTAAAGGATACGATTCCCCATCTGCATCACTCGCTGCAGGAATTATTATGATGCTGCACTATTATGACGCGCAATTCCAAAAATAGCCTCCCCTATGCTCATTTATAACTACAAGAGGTACTCCAAGAGGTCATGTATTCAACAATACAATGACGGAAATCCTTTGAAATGAAACCGCCTTTTTTTTTCTTTCTTTCTTTCTTTCTTTTTTCTTTTTTTTTTTTTTTTAACTCTCCTGAAGGCGATATTTTATTGTCTGCATTTCGAGGCTACGGTAGTAGCTTGACGTAAAGGGGTCGTACCACGTTTCAATTACTTTTAAGCACTTCTAGCAGGAGACATTGAAATCCCGAATTAGATTCGGAAATCCCTAACGAGCCTGCGGCGACATTGGAAAGAAAAACTCCCCGAGACATCATGAGAGGACGGGAGTGGAGGAATGACTCAAATGAGAATCTATATCCTTCTGGGTAATCTGACATTTGGTTAGTGTATTTATAACATAGTGTATTACTAACTGGTGATGATTTAGTATATTTATATATATATATATATATATATATATATATATATATATATATATATATATATATATATATATATATATATACACACACACACACACACACACACACACACACACACACACACACACACACACATTCACACACACACACACATATATCCGATCTTCCCTCGGGTCACTGGGAGTCTGTACCTATCTCAGGCGTCTATGGGCATTAAGGCAGGATACACCCTGGATGGAATGCCAACCCATCACAGGGCTCATACACACACACACACGCGCACACACACACACACACACACACATTCATACACTAGGGACAAAGGTCATGTGTGTGTGGAGTTTGCATGTTCTCCCCGTGCCTCAGGGGGTTTTTCTCCGGGTTCTCCGGTTTCCCCCCGGTCCAAAATCCAGAAAAACATGCACGGTAGGTTGATTGGCACCTTGGAAAATTGTCCCTAGTGTATGAATGTGAATGTGTGTGTGTGTGTGTGTGTGTGTGTGGTGTGTGTGTGTGTGTGTTGTGTGTGTGTGTGTGCCCTGCAATGGGTTGGCATTCCATCCAGGGTGTATCCTGCCTTAATGCCCATAGACGCCTGAGATAGGCACAGACTCCCCGTCCCGTGACCCGAGGGAAGATCGGATAAAAAGCAGTAGAAAATGAATATATATAGATATATATATATATATATATATATATATATATATATATATATATATATATATATATATATATATATATATATAATATTCGCTGAGGGTTTTCCGTACCCCGATCTCCATCAAATCTCTGTGTTCTAACGGTGAATGATTTGTTAACCAATTGGACCCATGCTGTGGTTCTGTGTCCAGAAGCAAAATGCATTAGAAATTACACAAAAGACCATTGCACAAAATGAATACAAAACGAGGGCTTTGATTAGAGAATAATTGACCATTTTATCAGTGAATATATTCAGCCAAAATAGCAGAATAGTCTTTTATATTAAGACGGCTAATGCTTTTGAGCATAACGGTTGATTTTTATATTTGTTTACATGAATCAAGATATTCATTGTTTATTATTGTACTATAGTGAAAATGCATGTAGGGTAACGTTATATTTCCCCTTCACTTCCTCTATGTCGACACAAGCTCTATGGGGATATTGTTTACATGGTTTGGAATGGAGCATCTTGCAATGACCTTTTAAACCTTTTTGAACACCATTGGAATGCTGACTGGACCCTTCCTTACCTTCCTTGCTGGACGTGATTTGTGTCGTGTGCAGGTGCGATTGGATCACGTACCAAACCAATAGGGTGTCGGAATGGTATGTGTTTATACCTTTCGTCCAACCACGTTCACTCAATCCCAATGGACCCATTTTTATTTGAAAACAAGCCAAAATAAGCATAACGAGGCTATTTATAAAAACGTAAGGAGTAGAAAGTACAGATAATTGCATGAAAATGTAGAAGTAAATAGTAGAAGTAGAAGTAAATAGTCAGCTGAAAAAGAATGAGGTCCAGTAAAGCATAAATACCCAAAATTTCTACTAGAGTATGGTAATGAGGTATTTATACTTCGTTACCTTATACCTTTGAATCCGGTGACATCATTATTTCAGGAATAAATCAAATACAATTTTCTAGCCATTAAAAATGAAAAATAAAAAATGCCAAAAAAGTTCAAAAAAGAAAAATTCTGCCTGCACTCTTCCTCTTTGAATGTGTAAAACGCCCACCCATCGATTTTAAATCTGCTTTTTTTCATATTTTCCGACAGCTTTTAAACCCTTTAAGTCAATTCTCCTTGACATCTCCGCTCCGCACACACTGAAAGAATCTTGGCGGACGTTCTATTCAAAACTGCTCGTCTTCTGAATTTTTTTTTTCTTTCTTCCTTTTCTTTTTCCCTTTCTTTTTGATTGCTCTCTTGTTGCATGCTACACTCGCATTACAGTTCCCTTGTTTCTTTTTTTTCCTTCCTCTCTTTATAGATGAATTGGAAAAAAAAAAAGAGTGTGTGTGTGTGTATATATGTATATATTATGTATATATATATATATATATATATATATATATATATATATATATATATATATATATATATATATATATATATATATATCTATATATAAAGAAAGCCATTATGGACTTTCACTTTTTCTCACTTTTTCTCTTCCCTTCTTCTCCAAGTGATCCCTGTTTCATTGTCCCCCATGGGGAGAATGATTGAGAAGCCTCTAGCACGACTAGCGCCTCTATCCAGTGGGGATGAACACACACACACACACACACACACACACACAGATAGAGAGATCTTTGACCTTTGTTTGCATGAGTGACATTTCAATGAACTCTGTAAGTAATGTATCGATCCAGGCGTATAAGGGTCTCGTTTCCCCACGCGCGATCGCCGCGTCCAGGCATCCGCATGCGTTTCGATCTCCCATGCAACTGCGAGCACCTGCCGCGATTTCCAACCGACCGACAGCCTGCCTGCGGATCTCGTAAAGCACTCGCAGTGATGGGCTCCGTCCCACAACTCATTAAATCTGCGTCTCCTGCGAGACTCATCTTCCTCGTTCACTCCACAGCCCATTGATCACCTCTCTGCAATCAATGCCAATTAAAGCGCGCCGGATCTCTTTAATAGCGCGGCGAGGAGGGCTGCAAACCGGGGCGCCTTGACCTTCAGTGACCTTGGAAAGACTGCGTGGGATGAGGAAATGGACCTTTTTGTAAATTTTAAACATTGAATTATGCATTTATTCCCGTTTTATTCCTCCTCTCACTTTGGGAAGCTGTTGGGAATGTGGAGATTTGGGATCTTTCACGACTGTAGCATGATAAAGGTAGGTAGGAATTGGGGTGCAGTCAGTTTTCCAACACAATTAATGTATGCCCCAAATCCACATAAAGGCATATAATGTTGGTAAAGTGTGTTGTCTAAATAGAAGAGGTGAAGAGACGTGTCTAAATATATTTGTCAATATAGTCTCGGTTTTTGTTGCCATATGATTTGATATTATGTCTGCTGTGATGTAGAACATCGTGGGCTTTGTCTCCGATGTTTCAACATATTAAATTGTTCACTTTTGGCACCTGTTGCTATGGAGCGCTTATGAAGCACTTATGTAGCTCAACGGACATTTCCCACATCCTTCCATATCCCTTTTCCTTTTCCTTCGGGACTAAGACCAAATGAATAAAGAAAGATCATTTCAGCATTGAACAGCATTAATTTATTATGCTAAGCAACCAAATCAGGAGCATAATTCTTAAAGGAGCCACGTACCATGTTTAACAAATAAAAAAATTCATTTTAAACAAATCATTTGGAAAGAAAATTTATATATATAGTTTTTAGATATATATATATATATATATATATATATATATATATATATATATATATATATATATTATATATCTTATTACATTTTACAATTATAAAAGATTCATTACTATATAATTATATATATATATATATATATATATATATATATATATATATATATATATATTTTTTTTTTCACACCATTTTTATTTATTTTATTTATTTATTTATTTATTTTCATAGTAAATAAGCCGAAACTGGCGGTGTTCTCTCTGTTCAGTTGTGGTGTGTATATGTGCGCGCGTGCGACTCTGAGGCGCGATTAGCAGGATTTTGCACATGGCTGCCTCAGACCTTCCTGTAATTCGGTCACACTTTCATATCCAAAGCAAACCCTGACTCTCGAGACACAAATTATCTCCATCACGCCATCTTCCTTTTTCTCAAACCACTGCTTTTACTGCTGACATTCACACCATCAGCGTCCAACCAGCACACACCCAGGCCATTTCTTCCCCTTCATTAGCCACATGCTAACTAGTCAGTCACTCAATAATGACTTGAGGTGTGTGTGTGTGTGTGTGTGTGTGTGTGTGTGTGTGGTGTGTGTGTGTGTGTGTGTGTGTTATGGGATATGAAGCAATGACTTTCAGCCACCGGGATATTTCTTCATTAATCACGCTTGAGTCTCTTCTCGCTGTATTGAAGTTTGGATCCTGATTGCCTTTTTGTCTTCTCGTCCCTTTTAAAGGGGACTTTAACAGGACAGAATTTCTGCCTCGTGTTTTTAGAAGTCGCACTGGATTGACACTTAAAGACGTTCTGTTTATTCATTTTAAATAGAATATAAACGATTGTTAAATTACCCGTTCACTCGGATTAGGAGACCCAGGCCTGTTCCAGCATAGCACTGTTCCTGTGTACAAAGCAAAGACCAGAAACGTATGTTTTACCAGGTTTGGATGCATAGGTTGGTTCTTTCAAACATACTGGACAATTTGGGCAACATCGCTGTAATAAACCCAATAATGATTTCCCATATTAAGATCCTTCTGTCCTTAAAATTGTCCCTAGTGTATGAATGTGTGTGTGTGTGTGTGTGTGTGTGTGTGTGTGTGTGTGTGCGCCCTGTGATGGGTTGGCATTCCATCCAGGGTATATCGTGCCTTAATGCCCATAGACGCCTGAGATAGACACAGATTCCCTGTGACCCGAGGGAAGATAGGATCAAGCGCTAGAAGATGAATGAATGAATGAAGATACTATATTATATATATATATATATATATATATATATATATATATATATATATATATATTATATATATCTATCTATATCTATCTATCTATCTATCTATATCTATATGTATAAAGTAGTATATGACATTGCAATGACATTTGGCCTTTAAAATTTGCCGTTTTGTAATGGACAAGATCATATAAACTTAAAAAAAAAAAAAAAAAAAAAAAACAATCTAAATTTGTGTTTTTTTTTTTTTCCTCTAGATGTAATAACAGGACACAGTGCGCAGTCGTCGCTGGTCCCGATGCGTTTCCAGACCCCTGCCCGGGAACCTACAAGTACTTGGAAGTCCAGTATGAGTGTGTGCCCTACAGTAAGTACAAGTCCAAATTATTTATTTATTTATTTATTTTTCCTTGACATCATCAATGTGTTGTAATAAAACAGTGATTAAAACAGGTTTAATTTTCACACAGGTATAAGCACACACACACACACACACACACACACAAAATACTGATCTGAAAAACTAAAACATCTCGCTTTCTATTGGTTGCTTTCAAGCCTCATATTTCACAAGATAAAATTATCCCGCAAGATTTCAAACCCATAAATTCTCGGGTTTTTTTGGTGCAGTTTCTCCATGTAGGATTGTGCGCGCGGGTGTACCTAGAGTGTGTGTGTGTGTGTGTGTGTGTGTGTGTGTGTGTGTGTGTGTGTGTGTGTGTGTGTGTGTGTGTGTGTGTGTGTGTGTGTGTGTGTGTGTGTGTGCACGGCCCCCTAAGCGGATCTATATGATAAAGTAGGTAAGTGCTATAGTGTGTCAAAATGACTAAGTTGCCAGATCTGGAAGGATTGCGCGCCTAGGTGTGATAGATTTTCCATAATGTTATCTTCGGGGACCAGGTTTTTTTATTTTATTTTATTTCTCCGGCGGATCACACAGCCACTACACTTCCGCCACTTGCTAGCTTTAATACAACGGTGTCCGACGCAGGAGTTTCTAAATATGTTGCTTTGCTGCTATTCTAATTCTAATACACGAGACGAGTATGGTTTGCTATAGGGTACTGGAGTATATGGAAAGTATAAGGTTATTTATTTATTTATTTTGAAGGAAATCGAAGCGATATTTGAACGTGATGGAATGGAGTGAATGGAATAGACTAATAGCGATCATGGTAAACACATTCCCCACCCGTCCTTAAAGGGGAGAATTGTGATTGGCCAGCTGAAATGTCTTCTGGTCATGAATTAGGGGGGGGGGTAGATCAGTAGTTAAGGTTGTAAGGTTGCGGTTTTCAAGCGCTTAACCCTCTGTGCTCCAGGGGGTGCTGTATCATGGCTGATCATATATCAGACAAATATTCTCCGTCCGTCCTCGCTTATTATTTCCCTAAATTAATAAAGCGATCGATTAGGACGCACCAAAACACGTTTTATTGTGTCCCCCCCCCCGAGAGACATCAGTCGCGGAAGTGTCCTTGTGCGGGCGTGGATGTCAAACTGTCACAGTACGGAGACAGTGACAAGGGATGGAAGGACAGGATGGAAAAAACAAAGGAGAGAGAGAGAGAGACAGGTGGAACAGTCCGGTGATGAAGGAGGGACGGCTGTGTGTTTTCTTTCAGGAGGTAATTAAGTTGCAGGTGGTCCCGGGCAAAAGGGGGAGGGGCTTGGCGCAGGGGTAATTAGTGTCTGGAAATTGACATTTTTTCTTTTTTTTTTTTTTTTTTTTTTTTTTTTTTTTTATAAGAAGTCGTATACGATGGCAGAGCGTAATAAGGAGTGCAGCCAACCGGCACCAAGAAGAAACTTTGCTGTCCCCTCCCCCTTTATCTCTCTCTCTCTCTCTCTCTCTCTCTCCATTTTTCTGTCAGTGGAAAAGAAAACTACTTTGTACATATAAAAAATCACACGTTTCAGGACAAATCAAAGACACAAACTTTGATATATGAGGAGTTTGAAGGACGGCGGGGGGGGGCATTACTTTTTCTTTTGGTATCTCTGCTATCCTGCGGGGAGCTGAGACCAAAGCAACAGCTGGTGGCATGTGTGTGTGTGTGTGTGTGTGTGTGTGTGTGTGTGTGTGTGTGTGTGTGTGTGTGCGCGCAGTGCGTGTGTGTGTGACACACACACGCCCTGTTTTGCCCAAACAGTTGCTGTGAAGTTGTGAAAATAGTTCTGCACTTTATTTCAGCTTGTATCTCTCTTATCATCTCATTATTTCAACAGAGCAGCTTGTGATTTCGAGATTCTCGCCACTATTTTGCCGTTGCCGCATGCGTGTTGAACATCCGTCTCAAACATGCTCTCATGCTTTACAACCTGTAATGAGCAAATAGTTTATATAATTGAATAATGAGTTAATCCCATTGAATTAACAAGATACTATTAAGGGGCACGTTCGCCTCACACCGCCAGGGTCGGGGTTCGATTCCTGTCTCGGCCATGTGATTGTGTGGAGTTTGCGTGTTCTACACGTGCCTCGGGTCCAAAAAAAACATGCACGGTAGGTTGATTGGCACCTTGAAAAATTGTCCCTAGTGTATGAATGTGTGTGTGTGTGTGTGTGTGTGTGTGTGTGTGTGTGTGTGTGTGTGTGGTGTGTGTGTGTGTGTGCCCTGCTGCGCTGCGATGTGTTGGCATTCCATCCAGGGTGTATCCTGCCTTAATGCCCATAGACGCCTGAGATAGGCACAGACTCCCCGTGTCCCGAGGGAAGATCGGATATAGCGGTAGAAGATGAATGAATGAATGAATGAATGAAGATACAATTATATACAGACACACATATGTATATACACACACATACTATAATGTATTTACATACTGTTACATACTACATAACATACTATATTTTGGTGTGTGTGTGTTTGTGTTCGTTCAGGTACGAGTGTGTGAGTAAATTCAGTTACTGGTGTAAGTGAGCAGGCCAGGGTGGGACAGTCAGGTTTCCCATTCAGCTCAGTGATGGTTCAGTATTGAGGTGAGAGCTGTATAGCAGGTCTTTCCAGCATCCGACTCATGCAAAGCATATCTTTTTGGCGATATCGTCATGCTGGAACGAGATTGGGTTTCCTGGCTCGAAAAATGGGAATTCATCCAGACGTTTTGTAAAATGGAGTGCCTGTAACTTTATGGCAACGTTTCAGAGACGAACCACATAGAAAGTCAGTTGTGCCAAGGCTTTTTCTATATAGTGCATGTTGCTCAAATGAAATGATAGAGGAAAAAAAATTATCATATTAAAAATGTATGAATGATGAAATAATAATAAACCGAAAAAAAAAGGTATACAAAATTTGTACACGGCCAAATTGTGTATACAAACTTAAAACAATATATAACAAGGCGAAACTTTTGCTTTTTTCAGGATGATAAAAAGGCATTAATAAACAATTTTACAGAATAGAATTTTATGTAAAATAATAGAGCAAAAAACATAATCATATTAAAAATGTATGACTGATGAAATAACAATAGACCGAAAAAAGCCAAAATAATGTGTACACGGCCAAATTGTGTACTCAGACTTAAAACAATATGTAAACAAGGCGAAAACATTTTGCTACGTAATGATAAAAAAGTCATTAAAATACAATTATACAAAATAGAGTTGTATGTATATTATTATTAAGATGTCTTGTTTACAGTGCATAAATAAACGAAACATTTCAGTTCCGTGCGTAAATAAAACACCATTTAAAATGATGTACGTACAACTGCATTGTGTTTGAATTTGATTCAAATGCTGGTTCACACAATAAATAGAAAAATATAAAAAATAAAATAAAAGGAAAAAAAAACAAAAAAACCAAAAAAAACAAAAAAAAAAAAAAAAAAAAAAAAACGAAAGGAAAAACAAATAAATAAATAAAAGGGAGAAAAAAAAACAAAAGAAAAAAAGAATAAGAGGAGAAAACCAAAAAATAGAAGGAAAAAAAAATAAAAAAAGGAAAAATAAATAAATAAATAAATAAAGGGGGGGGGGAACACAAAATAAAAGGAAAAAAAAACAGAAAATAAACACTCGTAGAAAGAAATGAATCGGAATAATCCGTGAGCTTTTAATGGCATTTACAGTTTCCCTAAGGGTGTATATACTTTTGCACTCTGCAGCAGATTTGAATAGGAAGCATTTAGTGTTGTTGAATGTGGGGATTTTGGGTTGCTTAAATTCACAGCAAATTATTTGAGGCATCACACACACACACACACACACACACACACACACACACACACACACACGTACAGTATGTATATATCCTGAACTCATGTCAGTCTAAGTAAGGCTTGCAGGTGTGTGTGAGTGTGTGTGTGTGTGTGTGTGTGTGTGTGTGCGTGCGTCCCACAGTGGTGAGCATTATTTTTATAGTGACCAGGTGACCAGGAGCTCGACCGCAGCCCGGCTGTGATTTATGCCGCGGCGCTCCGGCTTTATGATGACTTATTACATCGACTCCGCATTTTGCGACCTTGAAGCCGAACGAGCCGAAATGGTCGCCTACTCGTCTCAGAACCGGGGGGAGAAGGGGGGGGGGGGGTCAGAACACATCCACCCCACTGATTTTCACCCCACAATGCAACACACACACACACACACACACACAGAGAAAACTAGAGGCATGTGTTTGGAAATATGCTGACTTCTGTTAATTAATTCTGAAGGCGTCGTCAAACGCACCGCTAATTAACGCTAACTGTGAGTTTTGGGGAAGCTTCTTTTTTTTTGGCGCAAACACAGCAAAATGAGGAATGAAAAAGAGAGAGAGAGAGAGAGAGAGAGAGAGAGAGAGAGATGTAGCGCAGGTCCCGCGGCCTGTTTTGTATGCCGCAGGTCGGCGTGATTAGTCTTTGATTTCCATTTAGCCGCGACGGCCATGCTCGACTGCCTGGCTCAAATAAGCGCCGTCCTGCCTCCATTACGGCTCCTACCTTTCGCTTGTGTGTGTGTGTGTGTGTCGTCGTCCCTGCAGGGAGAGAGAGAGAGAGAGAGAGAGAGAGAGAGAGAGAGAGAGAGAGAGAGACGCAGCGCAGCACAACATTAAAAAGTTTTATGAGCGGTACATGGGAATCCATGATTGTTTTGGCAGATTCTAAAGCACCTGCTGCTGCTGCTTTCCTTCTCCTCCTCCATCAATATGTTTATCTGTCTACCTCTCTCTCTTTTTTTTCTTTTTTTTGGGTGCCTGTCTCTGTCAGTGTTTTTGTCTCTCTCTCTCTCTCTGTCTGCATGTGGTCCGCCTGTCTGCCTTGCTGTCTATCTTGGTGTCACCGAGTTTAGTTTCTGTGTCTGTTTCTCTACCCGTCTCTCTCTCTCTCTCTCCCCCCTGTGTGTACATCTATGTCTGTCTGTCTCTCTGTCTCTCTCTTCCTATGTGTACGTCTCTGTCTGTCTGTCTCTCTCTCTCTCTCTCTCTCTCTCTATCTATCTATCTTTCTCTTCCTATGTGTACATCTGTCTGTCTGTCTGCTCTCTCTCTCTCTTTTTTCTCTCCTTCTTCTATCTGTGTCATAACCTCTCTAGTCATCTCTCCTCTTGTCTCTCCAACTCGTCATCTCTAAACTCCTCTCTCTGTCTCTACACATCTCTCTATGTCTCTGTCTGACTCTCTCTCTCTTCCTATGGGTATGTCTGTCTGTCTGCCTCTCTCTCTCTGCTCTCTCTCGCTCTCTCTCTCTTCCTATGTGTACGTTTCTGTCTGTGTGTCTGTCTCTCTCTCTCCTTATCTCGT
>JACRUU010000028.1:6709376-6729376 GCA_030449085.1 Kryptopterus vitreolus | reverse complement strand
ATATATATATATATATATATAGAGAGAGAGAGAGAGAGAGAGAGAGAGAGAGAGATGTACACATATATATGCATATCCTGTCTGTCTCTCTCTCTATCTCTTTATATATATATGTGTGTGTGTGTGTGTGTGTGTGTGTGTGTGTGTGTATTGAGTGTATTATATGCAGGTTGTATAAAACCTGTGCGTAGTTTATTATGCATATACAGGAAAAGTTCCCAAAAAACGGAGCGATAATGTGACTGCTATAATTCCCATGAGCCTTTAATGTTCTTTTGCCTCCGCGTTCCTGAATTTTTCTTCTTTTTTTTCCCACCCCCTCCGTTCACTGCTAAGTCTATAACTGTCTCAGTCGGTGACAGCCTTTGCAAATCTTATTAAATACCCAGAAAAGCATCTAAAAAGCTTTTCATATCCAATTTCCCCTCTTTCCTTTTCTGTCCGTCTCTCTTCCTCTTTTCTCTCGTGCGCTCCGTTCTATCGGCTCCTTAATCGTGACGCTGCTCAACGGGTTGTGACAAATCGGTCGTGTGTGTGTGTGTGTGTGTGTGTGTCATCTTGGTTCAGGAGTGACCTTGCCGTTCGATTGGCTGATTCCATTTGGTTCGTTTTTGACAAGTCGGAGACGGTGCGCAACGACGATAGCCGCGCAAGTGTCCGTGGTCTTTGTGGTGCCGACCGGCCGGTCGCTTTATTAGGGACAGGCGGATAATTGTCTCCATACGCCCATATTTCACTGAGTGATGCAGGGAAAAACAGAGGCCCTTTTGTTTTGTATTTACTTAATGCATATTCGTGTTAATGACACATTTTCCTTACATAGAGAGTAATAAGGAGCATATAGAGTCCTGCTTATAGTTTGAGGTGTTATATGACTTTGGATCATGACACACATGAGCTATTGACAAAGTCACATATGGATAAAAGACACATCCGGAGGTTTTTGGGATGTGGTACAATTAGACCCCTTCCAGCATGACAACAAACCCTATCTACACACTGATCTCCATGGAAATCGGCTTTGCATGGGTCAGAGTGGAAGATCTTGGGCGACCCGTGATCCCGCGCCTCAGGCCGCCTGGAAACGGAGGTTTAAAAGAGCACATACAGATCACGTGTCCGCAAACCTTTTCGCTCCCCCACCACACCACCTGTGCGGAGTTGATACAATAAAGTGCGTTAATTGTAGAGCAGACTGCTTAATTGTGGGCTTTTCAAAAAGGTTGGGATGTAAGTGCGGGTTGGCGCATGTGCTCGCTCGTTCGCTCGCCGCGTCGTTATTAATTTAATAACGCAGGCACAACCTCGGCCTTGAAAGACTGACAGGCAGATATTAAAGCCGGTGTTGTATACATCAACGCAACAATCTTTCTGATGTTTCATATTTGTGACACGCGGAGCAACGCAGCCAAGTGTTTCATCTGATACAACGTGTTTATTAGAACTGCCGAACCCTGTTTATTTCGTATTCGGGGGGGATGGGGGAGGGAATGTCGCTTCAAGTGAAGGGGAAAATTTCCATTCTACATCATCCACAGGCGTTCTGTGCATTCGCGCGCCTTTAACTCGGTGGGGACTTTTACACTGGCGTTCGGCAGACGCCCTTCTCCTTATCTCGTTTGTGGAGCCAGGAAGCTCGTATTTGGGTTTTGAGGGCCTTGCTTAGGGGGCCCAGGAGTGACCTGAACACCCAATTTCTCCAAATCGTACGCAAAGTTGATTCTTCTCCAGTCCATTTATATCTATGAAATGTCTAGAGTTGGGTGAAAGTGTTTGCCCCCCTTCCTGCCCCCACCCTTAGTCATGGATTACATGGGTAAACACAGAACAAAACCTACATGGCCTTGTGTGAAAGTGTTCACCTCCGGCCCCTGTTAAAAACATAACCGCGGCTTATCGCACCCGAGTTCACGGCCCGATTCGCAATCACGCTTATATTAATGCTTGTATAGATAGATGGATAGATAGATACATGCATACATACATACATACATACATACATGCATACATAGATAGATAGATAGATAGATAGATAGATAGATAGATATAGATAGATATATATAGATAGAGAGATAGAGAGATCCTTATCTCATTCGTGGGGCCGAGACACTCGTATATGGAGGTTGAGGGCCTTGCTTAGGGGGCCCAGGAGTGACCTGAACACCCTATTTCTCCAAATCGTACTCAAAGTTGATTCTTCTCATGTCCATTTATATCTATGAAATGTCTAGAGTTGCGTGAAAGTGTTTGCCCCCCTTCCTGCCCCCACCTTTATTGTTTGCCCCCTACAAAGTGAGGTAGACCCTCAGAAATCTGGACGTCATGCCGAGATCCAAAGAAACTCTTGAGATCCATCAGTCAGGGGAAAAAAGTTTTTAAAGCCATTTCCGAACTTTTGGGAGTCCGACGAACCACAGTGAGAGCGACTGTGCACAAGGGGCAAAAACATGGGACCTTCTCTGGAGCCCAAAATGACCCCTAGAGCACATCTGAAATGTTTAAGTGCATGCAATAAGAAGTCTCCCTTTCTCACTCCACTGTATGTTACAATATAGTTAGAAATGTCAGTTTAATACCTATCTACTGTATGTACTGGTTGCGATGTCCTTCCCCGAGGCCTCCCCTGTGGTGCAAAACGTTCCGAATGGATCATTAAAGACACTACCTGTACTGTATCACTCAAACAACATTCCGCTGTTATACAACATTAACACAACAGAACGAGTGTGTTAACAACTGGAGGAAATTATAACACTATACCGCCATTGTGTTATTTCTATTAAAAACACGGATATATATCAACGCAAAGATTGTGTTTATGATGATTTGCCTCGTGTTTATGTAATCATCAATAGAAATGTTGAATCTACACAGATCCACATTTGCATTCTTTTATTCGTTTTTGTTTTTTTTTTCCCTCCGATAAAGTGCATTTATGAATGTTTTTGTTTTTTATTTCTATCATAAAAATATCATATTTAACCCTTTTCGAAATGCTTTTTCCACAGCGTTTCCGCAAACACATTTGACTTTCTCCACCCCCTTCTACAGGATCCAGCCCGACTCGTTTATACATCATATGTGCAATATTATGGTTATTATTTGATGATTCATTCTCCTCTCTCTCTCTCTCTCTCTCTCTCTCTCTCTCTCTCTCTGTTTTCTTTTCCATGCCTTATCTAGAAGTGGAACAGAAAGGTAATGTGAAATGTCCTCTCGCTAACCTAACCCCCCCCCCCCCCCCAGTCCCCCCTCCCTCACAAATCTCAATGTTTCAGTGTAACATTGTCGAAGAGGCACCGCTGCAGAACCTCACACCTTTTTTTCCCCTCTTCACACTATTATATCCATCACGTGAAACATTCATGAGGGATTATGTATATAATAGATATATATATATATATATATATATATATATATATATATATATATATATATATATATATATATATATATATATATGTAAAAAAAAAAAAGAGCGACCTGCGAGTTGCTTGAACGAGCGATATAAAGCAAGAATCATGGCTTGTGAATGTTTTACGTTTCCTTTTTTTTGCAGACGCGTGCTCATGTGTTTTATTCTTTACACCCCGCCTCATCTTCCATCCCAGCCATGGCAATAAGTGTGTGCACCAAACCCCATCCTCATTTCCACACCCGTGCCAGGTTTGGTTCGCCTGCTTTGCTGCCGATTTCCCCCCTCAAAAAAACAAAACAAAAGCTGTCCGTCTAGCCGTCAGTCCACTACCTTTAAAATAAGTGGCCTGGATTTCTACATATGGGCTCGTTGAAGCACAGCCAGGAGGTCCATGATCGTCATTGTCTTTCAATTTTGTTATGATAATGAAAAACACCCATACACAAGTTATAATACAATTTAGGCTATTTGACGTTAAGGATGCTTTTCACGTTTTTTTTTTTCCACGCCAGTCAACACGAACACGGACAAATGTAGATGCTTTATCTGAATTGCTAAAACCAAATACAAAGAACAAAGGCTAAATATTCCTATAACACTTTTAACGCTATTGTTTTAAACGACGTATATCAGGACGCCTTCTGGAGCGTTTGCTATGTTTCCACACGGACCGTTTTAAATGCCGCACCCTTGATAAATGGTAGATTTTGGTATCGCATAGCAATAGTTTACTGAGTTTTTTTTTTTTTTTTTATATATATATCTGAGTAAGTAGACCCTGGGTCAGGTTAAAGTTCTTCCATTGTGATGATATATATATATATAATATATATATATATATATATATATATATATATATATATATATATATATATATATATATATATGTTATATAAAAAATTATACCATGTTTTTTATTTCCTTATGTTTTTGTATAAAATGTGCATAATGGTTTGAGCGAGAGAGAGAAGAATCTTTCTAGGTTTCTGGAGCTTTATTCAGGGTATATAATGTCATCCAGAGAGAATTACAGATGAAGTTCAAGGATTAAAGATCAAGGGTTCTTTGAATAGTTTAGACAACTTTTATTTAATTATACCAGGCTATACGCTGCGGCGGATTTCTGCCGAGAAACTTCTCCGTTCAAGTTCTCTCAACAGGAACAAGTTGCAGATCCCTAGTGATTCTTTGAAGTGGCACTAGATGTGCGAATGTGACTGAAAATCCTTAACATACATTTTTTTATGTATGTAATACTAGATGTCTGATAAAAACTGGTGTATATAATGGTGTGTGGGTGTGTGGTGTGTATATATATCTATATATAGATATATATATATATAATATATATATATATATATATATATATATATATATATATATATATATATATATATATATACTTTTTTTTTTCCCCGATTTTTAGATTATTAATTTGAGCTCTACTTTTCTAATATTCTAATATATTTGTTAATATATATTTATAATATTCTTTAATATTATTTAAATAATTTGGATATTTTCTAATAGTCTCTAATGTATATAAGCCTTAAACCGTGGAGCCAAAAGAACTCTAATACCCTAATAATATTATTTATTGTTAATAATAGAGTGCGTTTTTGGTTGTTTGTTTTTTTTTAGGTTTTGTTAGGGTAGAAAAAAAAAGAAAGAAAAAAACACAAAATGTTGGTATACCTATTCTTTTATGCATGTTTACATTTATTCCCTGTTGTTATATAGATAAAACATTAAAAAATAAAATAATAATATTCAGTGCCAGAAAAAGCAAGCATTTAGCAATTTTAATAATGTATAGACATTTAGATGCAGGTTTGCTTATGGCTTCTTGGAACTTAATTCACTGAAACCCAAAGAGAGTAAACATTATATATATATTATATATATATATATATATATATATATATATATATATATATATATATATATATATATATATATATATATAATCTATATATAAAGGAAAAAGCCTCGTACACGCACACGGATCGAGAAAAATCTGCCGAACATATCTGATAACTTCCAATCCCCGGATAGCTGTTGCACGTATAGATTATCAGTATCCCCAAACTGGCCTGGCGTTCCCCGAATGCACCGAAAGTGTAATTATAAACAAATCGATCACCCAAACCCCCCCCCCATCCCCGACTCCCATGGCTCCACTGCTAAAACTCACACTGACACATTCAATAAAGGCTGGATTGTCCGATGCACGATGTGTATTAAATCTCATAGGATGCCATCACTGGCCGTATCGATACAGACGCTTCATCGTAAATCAACTGCATCTTCCAGTCGATAAACCCAGTAAAAAAAAAAGCCGTCCGGCTTGGAAATGACATCATTATGACGCAAGCTGAGGGCACGGGAATAAAGTGTGGGCATTGTGGACCAGTGACGCTTACATACTCTTGCATGTATACACATGGGAAAGACTGTTTTTTGCTGACAGGAAGGCTGTGGTAACTCGATTAACGGCAGCAAGCACGGCGAATGAAACCGGCAGCGCACACACAGGGAAACCACAAGGATGACCTGTGGGAGGCACACTTTCCCGCGGTGGCGGTGGGGGGCATTTCAACCGGGATCTCATAGCAATCAAGATGTTCTTAACCAGGGCTGGTTCAAAGGCGCTTAACCCTAAAAAAAACAATGCAAGTTGTTCTCCCAATCTATCCATGCTCATGTTTCCATTTCATCCTCATTCGTCATGCTTGTCTATACCATCGTTCAAATCCAGAACCAACGAAATAACAAGTTTGATTATGTGACATCACCATGACTTTGCACTTTTTACTACAATGGCGCAATTCGCCGATTACCACGAATGTCTGCCTGTAAATAGTGTTAGTGTTTACATAGAAAATAGACAAAAATATGCTGTTTTTGTAGTTCGATTGTTCACGAGACACAATGCACGTTATATTACTTAGCTTTCTGTAACGTTTCCCAGCGGCTAACCAGAGATTTACCGGGCAAATCTTCTTTGGAAGAGTTGCCTATTAAAAGGTCCTCGTTTTTTCTCCTCCGTATAAAAGAAAAGTCCTCAGTATTGATCCCTCAACTCTCCGAACACTATCGGAGCAATGAACACCATTCTTCCCACGAAAGGATATTCCCTC
This sequence comes from Kryptopterus vitreolus, assembly GCA_030449085.1. Taxonomy (NCBI): domain Eukaryota; kingdom Metazoa; phylum Chordata; class Actinopteri; order Siluriformes; family Siluridae; genus Kryptopterus; species Kryptopterus vitreolus. The sequence goes on along the minus strand of JACRUU010000028.1, from coordinate 6,722,818 downwards.
GCCGCTCCATAATCTATAGATGAGATCCGGGGTCATCTTGGGAAGTGACCCTTCTCATCGAGGCCGGAAATCTTTCAGAACAGGATAAAGGCCATCAGTCAAAACGGGTGTCGCGTTGGCGAGCAGAAACCTTAACGTGGCGTAAAAACCAAACCACGGGAAATGCCACAGCGTGACCAAACCATCAATTATTCTTTTTTTGTTGTTTCCCCTTTTAATTTCAAATCCTGAGCTTTGGAAATGAATATGAAGGGAAAATTTCATGTTAAAAAATAAAAAAAAATTAAAAATGTCCCAATTAGAAGGTCCTCACAAACCTTATACATTTCAGGTCTACATAAGTATGATGAATTTCAGGCTCGTCTAAAGTGTAATAAATTGCTTTGGTCCTTATAAGACATAATTAGGAACACAATAGTTGTCTATAAAAAACTAAATTTAATACAAACCTGCACTTTTATGTTCCTTTTTTTGTACGAGTATAAGAATCTTTCTTATGTTAATGTTGCTGAAATGTGTGTATATGCTCGTGCGCATTAAACTCAATATTTTATGCAAACGTCAATGTCACATGATCGGTTTCGATTTAAATTTTAAAGTTACTTGTTTACATAAATATATTAAAATCTCCGCTGGTCATGTATACGGTCATTGATTGTGTATAATGTTCATAAGGTTTTAGTGTGTGTGTGTGTGTGTATATATATATATATATTATTGCTATTGTTTAAAAAGCGATGTGTGGATGAGAAAATGAGTTGTCATTACAGTTTTAAGGCTCGAAAATTCAATTATATATTATTTTTAAAAGTAAATAAATAAATAAATAGAATTGATCATAATTCTTAAGAAATTCAAACTTTTCTTTTCCGGAATGAGGTTTAGTCGTAAAGTAATAATGGAAATTAAAATGCGTTCAATCAGCCATGACACATTTTGCTATTTGAAGCCGAGTTTCCCCGAGTTTAAGTTCGGAGCCGTGGATAACCATGTACATTTGATATATTGGCGAATTATTATTTTAAGACTGTGTTTTTTTTTTTAATATCGGTGTATATTAGGGCAAATGTTCTCTCTGGTACTTTATAAAAAAAAAAAAAAAAACGTTTAATAGAAAGGTGCCTTTATGCCACGTTGGAATGTTAAAATCCGTCTCGGGCAGATTAGAACAATAGTAGAATGTCGCAGAATAGCTGGAATCCAATAATATACCCTATTAAGGTTTATAATGCCTGTATAAGCATCGCCATGCTCCATATCTCGTCACTTCTTAGGGCAGCGCTTCGAGTCGGGAATGAAGGTCGTATCGTCCGGAACTAAAGATCATTCGGCAGGATTTTCTCATGAATATATAATGACTTGAAACGGTTATTGGGTTACCAACCTTCAGGGGTTCTGGACCACTCTGCATTTTAGGACACAGTAGGAACCTATCGTCCGAGAATCTTGTATCTCTGATAAACGATAACATTTCTCAAGATCTTTCTCTCCATCCCCCCCCCCCAAACCAGCGTCCATCTAATCACTGTGAAACCGCACGCTCGTTTAATCTCCCTAGAGCTGTGCAATGTTTATAGGCTTTAAGCCGAGATGGCATCTTCTATCTTTTTTAGAAAGAAGATAAAACATAGGACGAGTAAAGGTTAGACCCAAAAAAAAAAAAAAAAGCCCCTCAGAGCTACATGTTTCCTTCACGGCTACGGCGACATTTTGTTCCCCGTCCCCCATACTGTAATTATTATACGCCTTAAACAAAAACAAAGGATGCATGGTTCAGAAGTAGACGTCCACTCCTCCCCCCAGTGAAGTGCAGCATTTAATCACAAACCTTTGCTAACTCTCTCTAACTTATATTGTCTTTGGTGTCAATACATGATAGTGGGAATTAATAGGAATTGGGCGATATTTCGAGAGTAATCCTTTTAGCCGTATGGATCGGGCAGCTGATCCATAGCTGTAGAAAAGAGAAGGCGCAGATGCGCTCGCACAAAAAAAAAACCCAACAAAACTCGATTCCCACCGAGAAAGTGGGAGCGGAGGGATGGGCTCTTATTAGTTTTGGCCGAGTAGGCATTATAAATCAAAATGACACAAATTGACTAGATCTGCTTGTGCTTACCATTGGGAGGGAATATGTTCAGATAGTAATAAATATAAAATAATTATTGTGTCTCCGAGAGCTGCTACCCTGCTTGACCAACTGCCAATAAGACGCCTGGGCGTATTTATCAACGTTTGCAGCGCAACCTTTCGCGTTGGGTAAACGCAAGGCCGCGTTTTAGCATCGCTGCGACGCATGTGCCGAGGCCCAAGGGATGCGCTTTGATTATATATTAGCCTAGAAGGATATTGGATCCGTTTGATTGGACGGCTAAGACCGATTTTGCCCGAACCCTAAGAAAACCCTATGAAAAGTCGATGTTTAATAAACAGACCTGTTTGTTCTTGCACTCGTATCCCTGGTAAACTTGCTCTTATTATTGTGTCCTGTAGTCTTCCTGTGTCCAGGCCTCCTGAGGGGCGTGTACCAAAGCGAGCACTTGTTCGAGTCGGACCACCAGTCGGGCGCGTGGTGTAAAGACCCCCTGCAGGCCTCGGAGAAGATCTACTACATGCCGTGGACGCCGTATCGCACGGACACCCTCACCGAGTACTCCAGCAAAGAGGACTTTATCGCCGGGCGCCCCACCACGACGTATAAACTCCCCCACCGGGTGGACGGCACGGGCTTCGTGGTCTACGACGGCGCGCTCTTCTTTAACAAAGAGCGCACCCGGAACATCGTCAAGTTCGACCTCCGGACGCGCATCAAGAGCGGCGAGGCCATCATCGCCGGGGCCAACTACCACGACACGTCGCCCTACCGCTGGGGCGGCAAGTCCGACCTGGACCTGGCCGTCGACGAGAACGGCCTGTGGGTGATCTACGCTACCGAGCAGAACAGCGGGCGCATCGTGGTCAGCCAGCTGAACCCCTACACGTTGCGCGTGGAAGGCACGTGGGACACCGCCTACGACAAGCGCTCGGCCTCCAACGCTTTCATGATCTGCGGCGTCCTCTACGTCCTGCGGAGCGTCTACGAGGACGACGACAGCGAGGCCACGGGCAACAGGATCGACTATATCTACAACACCGAGCTTTCCAAGGACGGCTACCTGGACATCCCGTTTCCCAACTCGTACCAGTACATCGCTGCCGTCGATTACAATCCCAGGGACAACCTGCTGTACGTCTGGAATAACTACCATGTGGTGAAATACTCCTTGGATTTCGGGGCACTCGACCCTCGCCCGGGTAAGGCAATGCTATTATCACAGTGCGTTGTTTATGTTTACTGCGTTTTCGCTGCTCGATTCGTAGCAAAGTGTTTTAACGGATTGGGGGTCGAGGTCACGGCGGAGCGAGAGGAAATAGTTTCGCCGTCCTTTAGTTCACTTGAGAAATGCACTGCGCGAACGTGAAGTGGGCAGCGAGGGGGAAGGAAGTGTTCTCGGATAATTGGTGGTTTTAGCAAAAGCTTTGCCTGCGCTGAGTGTGGAAGGTTTGTGGGGTGCTCTAATTGGAGCAGAGAGCAAACTTATCACCTCCAAACATTTTTTTTCCCCATTCCTCAAGCTTAATACCCCCCCCCCCCCCCCCCACCACCACCACCACCACCAAAAAGAGGATTGTTTTCTTTTTCCCCTCACATTTCTATGTGGGTTCATGGTAATTATTTGGCGGTAATTATGATTCCTCTAAGTGTGACGTTCATTTTTTTTTTCTCTTTCCATTTTTTGTGCGCTATTACTAATAAACATGCCTGGCAGCTGTGAGAGAAATGCTGTTACATTTCTAGAGCAATTACACCGGTGAACCATTTGAAGTCTCACCAGGACACACACAAAAAAAGGAAGGGAACGGGGTAAAAAAGAAAGAAAAAAAAAAGTGCAGTTGATTAAAAGAAGTTCTAATTGCTTGCTGCGGTTCTTCTGGCACTTGGTTGTTCTTTCTTTGCAGAGCGGCTGTAATTGCCATTGCCCGTGTTAAATAATTTATTTCCTCGCCGCTGTCCTGATAGCGCCAGGCATTAAAGAACGAACGAATGAGGGTTTAGATGTTGAGCTACTTTTTCAATCGGGCCGGAAACCACTTCATTATTCCTGCTTGACAAAGAGAGCATCTTTTGAAGCATTAAAAGCAGCTATTAGTCCCCAAATGTACCTTCTTTATTTTTTTGGCGATACTTGGGCATTGTTATTGTGCGAGGACTTTGGCGCAAACATTTCAGAGCGTTTCTGAGTGGATATTAGAGTATATAGAGTATATAGAGTTTTGGTAAGCGGACGCCTTTGTTTAGTGGGTACCGTTTGGAGCCGGCAATCAGCAGGTCATGAGCTGAAATCTGTACTGTAACAATCTGCGTTCCGATTGGTTGCTTTCGAAATCCGACATTTGCCAAGGCTTGTTCAAAATATCAATTCACCCAAATGAGGAGGGTTTCACCTATTGAATCTCTCATAGTTTCTTCCTCACACCACCTAAATCCTTACTATCCCAATGCACAGGCTTTCTCACAGGCTATATATATATATATATATATATATATATATATATTATATATTATATTAATATATATATATATATTTTTTTTTTTTTTTTTTTGTCTATACATTTTTTTACATTACCATTGTGAAAAGCGCTATGGAAAAGCGTATTGAATTATTTGATGACTTAAAAGCTTTTGCCCCGAGAATTATAGGTCGTCATCTGATGATTCCACAGCAATTGTCATTATGTGTTATAAGGCAGTCTATGTAGTGCCTTCACAGGGCCACAAAGAAATCGTAGACGCCTGTGTGAGTATTTCCGTCATTAGAACATTGCTCTTTATGTTGTATCGCTTTTATTAGCATATTTGTATGCTATTATATAAAATATTATAATAAAATATTATTATTATTATTATTTAGTAAATAAATAAATATATTGTACATATAAATTATTATTCTTATTCTTCTTATTATTATATTCTTATAAGTATATCATTAAATATTATAAAATATTATATTATAAAATATTTTTATTATTATAAAATATCACCATTTTTTAAATTAGCATTGTCATTGTGTTATAAGGCAGTCTATGTAGTGCCTTCACAGGGCCACAAAGAAATCGTAGACGCCTGTGTGAGTATTTCCCTCTTAGAACATCGCTCTTTATGTTGTATCGCTTTTATTAGCATTGGTCATACACGTTCATCTAGTCTTTCTTTTGCCACTTTACTCAACTGAACAGATGGAGGGTTATAGTTCGAGGGCGCAAAGGGGGGGGAGCTTGTTGGCGCTGGGATCTGAACTCACACCCTTCCAATCAGAAGCTGAGTTATGATGTCGGAACATCTTTACCATTACTGCCCAGTGCACTAGTCTATAATGCAGCATGAGCAGTGGTTGGCAAAGATGTCCGACATGGAATGAGAGAGCCTTCGAGGTTTACAAACAAAGGACTTTTAATTATACATGTGGTCAGATTAGCACTGATTATAGAGTAGGGACAGGACGATGTCTTTGGGCAAGGTCAGTGCTCCCTGTGACTGCTCGTGCAGCCTTGTGCTGCCATCCGTTGGTGAAACTGTTGACACCACTTGACTTCATAGCGCTTCACCCATGCCAATCTGTCGACGTAGCCTGATAAGTGAATCTGGATATTGGGTGTAAGTTGGTCTATACCCTATTACAGAGATGTTCATCCAATCATTTGTCCCGCCACTCATCACAGCAACCCAGTACTCTCATGCCTACATGATCGATTTGACCATGTATATAAAAATAATAATAAAAAAGTGCTTATGGGGGATGCAGGGAAGTCTGTGTGTGTGTGTGTGTGTGTGTGTGTGTGTGTGTGTGTGTGTGTGTGTGTGTGTGTGTGTGTGTGTGTGTGTGTGTGTGTGTGCTTGTGTAAATACAGACTGGTGTATGTAGAAAGCTCAATGTCACCTGTGCCCTGTAGGTGCATAAGACTGATCTTCCTGCTCGCTGGAGCTCGCAATGCAGAGCATCCGAGTGCCGGGCGTGTATTCCCAGCGCAGCTGCGGTCCCACTGGAGTTGTGTGTGTGTGTGTGTGTGTGTGTGTGTGTGTGTGTGTGTTCTGGTATAAGCAAACCTACACAATAGAGCCAGGTGCCCAGAAATACATTTACCTATATAGTAAAATAAACTGAGGTCAGTTGATTCACTATGGAATTGTGTATCCATAATGCTCTTGATGATGGACAATAGATTTGGGATGACTGATTATTATTAAGGGGGCACGGTGGCTTAGTTTGCATGTTCTCCCGTTCTCCCTCTCCCTCGCCCGTGCCTCAGGGGGTATTTCTCAGGTTTCTTTCCGGTCCAAAAACATGCACGGTAGGATGATTGGCACCTTGGAAAATTGTCCCTAGTGTTTGAATGTGTGTGTGTGTGCCCTGCTATGGGCTGGCATTTCATCCCTGGTGTATTCTGCCTTAATGCCCATAGACGCCTGAGATAGACACAGACTCCCCGTGACCCGAGGGAAGATCGGATAAAGCTGTAGAAGATGAATGAATCTTCTACCGCTTGTTATTATTGATTATTATCACATGGTTGGAGGCGCACCGTTGTACAGGATGTCTTTCCATGAGGTACCATAAAGATATGCATTGCGTGGGTTGGAATGGAAGATCCTGAGTGGCCTAGTCTAGAAAATTTGACCTCAACGCCATTGCGCACCTTTTACCTACACCCCCCCAAACCCTTTACACTTGGCAGTATGAAGGGGATCTCCTCATTCACCACCAGTACGATGCGACTGCAGGCATAGTGCACCAGAACGCCCACCACACACTGGGAGAGTCAGGACCCCGGTTTAACGTCAGTACAGTGTCCCCGTTATACTATACTGGGATGGTAGCGCCCACACAGACCACAGGGTAAGCGCCCCCTGCAGGCCTCACTAACACCTCTTCCAGCAGCAACCTAGTTTTCCCCAGGAGGTCATCCATCTAACCGGCCTCAACCCTGCTTAGCTTCAGTGCTTGTGCTACGGGGTGACAATGCCACTCATAACACCGTTTCATCGCTGCGACTCGTAGCCTCTTTGTTCTCGATTTAATGGGATTCAAAATAAACGCCAAGGTCAGCAAAACGAGCGCTCGAACTCTTTCTTGCTCTCTCGCTCGGCGTTCTTGATTTTCCAAGGCTCATCTCCACAGCGATGGCCTCGCATGAACCCGGTCTCACTTTAAAAAACAAACTACTAAATAAACTTGATTTAAAAGGGGGAAGAAAAGAAAAAAAAATAATAACCTTTGAAAAATGCTGTTCACCTTGAGTTTGGAGAGTTTGCGCATTGAAAGTGGGCCTACGGAAAAACCTGTAATGCTACCATGACGGGAGAGGAATTGCGGCAGTGAGGACGATGGGTGCCTTTACTTTTGAAAACACTTCACTTTCTCGCCGATATTCGGAGGATTTGTTCTTCGCGCGTTCGTGTGAGTTCCGAGTTTGCGTCAAGGGAGGCGCGTGAATGCCATCGTTATTCTTTCTCTTTGCTTTGCTGCCTCATTGTGAAACATGTATGGAGTAAAACAGTAGGTAAACCAGGTCAGTGTGTGTGTGTGTGTGTGTGTGTGTGTGTGTGTGTGTGTGCGCTTGTACTAGTCTTACCAATACAAACTTCTCAGGCAGATGACTTGGATTTATCTCATCCCGTCGTCATCTCGGCTCATCTCCCCTACGCCGCCGCTGACCCTTTGGCTTCCGCCTGGCTGTCCTTTCTTCTCTCGTCACATGGTTAGCGTGATGTAATGGTGGCGGCGGTGTCCGAGGGACGTTCCAGGCGTTACGGAGACACACCCAGGGCGGGAATGATTTGTGTCCTGCAGTTTCCACCGGGATTTTCTTGCTCCATTACTCGCTCTAGCGCAGCTCGGAGAGGCATTACGGATATTGACTGCGGCTAAATGTTCAACCGTTTTTTAATAACCACTCCTGCGTGGCAGGCGAGGGAGAAAACGGGGCCAATGGCAGGCGGGGATCATTATACACTTCGATTAGTCCTTGTGCTGATGATGGCGTAAAAATTCTCTCACGTCGTCGCGAATAAGGCCGAGCGGATTCAACAGGAGCCGCTGACGCTTATTAGACGCTTGTTATGCAGTAGTACAAAAGAGATGGTTTGTGTGTTGAGGCTTGGGGACCCCCTGTAATACCAATATTAGTTATATCATACATATGATGAACAGAAGTCTAGACTTTTCCAGCCTTCTGGGCTTCTCGAAGGCTCGGATTGCAGTAGCATTAAATCCTCCCGTCTCCCATCAATCCAACGTTGTTAGCTTAGCGCTTTTTTACAATGAGCGTCGTCTCAAACTAGCTTCAGATACATTCCCATAGGTTAGAGTGGAAGATCCTGCTGGAGAGGACTGACCTCCACCTTATTGAACACCATTGGGATGAGTTGACTGCACACCAGGCCTCCTCACCAATGCCCCTGCGAGCTAAAACATCTAATAGAACATCTGCTGAGGAGAGTTTATAATAACGAGGGATGCACCAGATGTTCCTTTTGGAAAAGGCTTTGTTTATTTTACCTTAAAATGACATTTTGATTTGATTTTTAAAAAAAGCACATGTTGTAGCACTGAACCAGGGGTCGACAACCTCTTGGAAACTGGGAGCTACATCATGGATACTGACAAGTAGGACCTGCTCCTCTGAAATAACAAATTTGCCTTAGTTCTATATAATTATTATTATTATTATTAATGATTAGTGATACTCCGTTTATCCATGTGAAGACACTGCATTACACATTTGCGCACATTTTTGCGATATTTTCTAAATGTTGATATAAAAAAAAAAAAACGAAATACAAGCATTAGCAGCGTGGCAATCCTCCTATACTTGGGCGTGGCCACGTATGAGCTTGTTCCGGGAGGCCATAGTGTGCGATTTCACCTGTGTATTCCCAATTTCCGGATGAACAAGTCCCCTTTTTTTGAGCCGTGCAGTGCAATAGAGCCTCTTGTAGCACCTGCAGCATCACGCCCAAGGCAAGTGAAGGTAGATCATGTGACCTTGCGTAAATGCGTAAAAAAAATATTTCCATTACAGTTTTGCGAATTTTGCGAAAAATTTTTTGCGAATATTTTCAGTTCGCACATTTTGAACATGTAATATTTTAGATGCATCCCGCTCATGAGTTGGGAATCTCGTGTGGTCCATGGGGGCGACCTGGTGCCCTCCCAGCGTTGTGACCCCTGTCGTGAACCGTTATTTGATTCATTGAACATTTCGGAATCATTTATTACTACAGCCCACTTTTTGGTTCGATTCAATTTCTCTGATAAACACCTTTTTGTCTTTACACCAAATTGAAAAAGGAAAACAAATACTGGTTAACATTTGGTGTGTTGGATGTGGAACTATGCAGCTGTCAGCTACAAGTTGGCTTGTAAATGAACAAACAAACAAACACAAAAAAAGGGTATGAATCATGGCCATGATTTCGCCACCAGAGCGTCAATAATTATGGGGACGATATAAATGGGGATTAATTGTGAATAGAGATTTTAAGGTCCCTCATGTATGTGTGTGTATGTGTATGTATATATGTGTGTGTGTGTACATATATCATCTCATAGCATGAAATACATACATATTTCAACATTGGTCAGCTACGCCCTTGTCTCTCTCTCTCTCCCTCTCTCTCCTTCACTGTCTGCCCACTGTCTTTGAGTTTGAGACCTCTTAATCTCTGCCATCTGCGGATCATGGCATGTGCCATCCAACCCCCCCCTCCCCCCCCCCACATGCATACACACACACACACACACACACACACACAGGCTATCTGGCATTCGCATGTCGCGAGCTCAGGCTACCATCTGTGTGTGTTTGTGTCTTGTATACGCACGTGTGAAAGAGTGGGGCGCTCTGGCGGGGGGGCTATAGTTCTCCGGGGGTCCGTCCTCGTGTCCTGGAGTGGTCGCGTCATTGTGCAGTGCACCACTCACCTCGGAAATCGCTCCTCTCGCTGACAGCTCCTTCAGCTCCCGAATGCTTAACTACTATGCAAACATGCAGTGTGTGTGTGTGTGTGTGTGTGTGTGTTGTGTGTGTGTGTGTGTGTGTGTGTGTGTGTGTGGTGTGTGTGTGTGTGTGTGTGTGTGTGTGTGTGTGTGTGTGTGTGAGGGAGAGAGAGAGACTGGAACTGTGAGTGTATTCTCTAAAGCAGCTTAGAAATCCTGGATTTTGGTAAGCACCCTCAAAGTAATTATAGCATACAAACATTACCTCTATCTTCTCTCTCTCTCTCTCTCTCTCTCTCTCTCTCTCTCTCTCTCATGCTGTAATCCTCCTCCTCTCTTCTGAGTTGGATGATATTTTTTCAGATTCTCTTGAATGATTTCACAGCAAGTTCGGAACGAAGTTCTCCGAGCTGCTCTGAGCTTTTTGAACTTTCGCCGTGATGCATTGTATATAATGCACTTATTGTATAAATAACATTGATTATAGTGATACAATAGAACGTCGTATCGCCAGAAGTCGTCATAAGTGTAGTGTGTGCTTTTTGACCATTGCATTCCTCATTAAAAACCCCCCCCCCCCCCCCCCCCTTCCCCCCGTGCCTCTAGAAAGTCGTCCCACTAGATTTTGGAGCGCATGTCCATCGGGTCAGTTTTAATGAACCGCATCAATCGTGCGTTAATAAATTTAGTGCTGTAAAATGGGTTTGATATTTATATGTATCTATATATGCATATAGATAGAACGATGTGCTTATGTTTGTGTTATAAGGGCCGGCAAATTCACTTTAACGGCACAAATTTTATTTACGCGCAAGCATTACTATTGCATCCACTCGCGCTTCCTAAATTTCCCCAAATGACGCCTACTAGCTGCGCATTCGCAGCAGGTATAAATTACCGTATGGAACCTTATGGAAAAGCATTGCATTCCCAAATCCGTATTACGGCTGCGCATTTGTCTTTTGCGAATGCAATGCGCTTCCATACAACCTAAACGTTATCTCCAGTTTATATGGAAAAGCAACCGGAAGAGAATTCTTAAAGGAGCCACGTCCCATATTTTACACTTGAAACAACCACTAAAAAAGTACCATTGAAATGAATACTAAAAGAATAATTTCCAGTGTAAAATAAATATGAAATAAGCAATACGTTTATTAAAGGGAGAGATTTTGAGAGATGTATGTAATTATAACGCGTTATATATTCATTTATGGTAGGTTGAAAATGTGCAGTTAATGTGAGATTAATCATGAGTTAACTGTTGATTGACGGCCCTTATACATATATAAAACTAGTGATTAGACATATGGGTGAAATCTAGTAAACGACTGGAAATGGTTTGTGTCCTGTTTGTGCAGTAGATGGTACCTTCTGTATCATAAACACGAGGAAGGACGACCGGTGAACCAGTAAAAGGTTCATGAACACCTCATGCGTACTGATGCTCATGAGGGAGAAAGTCCCATAGATCGGATTGAGCATGTGCGGAATATCATGGGGAGAAAAAAAAAACACGAATCCATTTCATAGAGGGGCTCTTACAGGAGTTCAAAGAAATGCCGTTAATTTATTTATTTATTTATTTATTTTTTGCTAGAAACCATCACACACTTTTGGATTCCTGGTGGGTCAAATGCCTCAATGGGTCAAATGCCTCAGCGGGTCAGAGCTGTTTTGGTGGCTTAAGGGAGATCCGCACTTTAATTAGAATGAGCAGATTTTTATCCCTTTTGAAAGTGTAAATAGTACTAAAAAAAAAAAAAACCTTCATACAAAGAAGCAATATACAACAGTTTCTGTTTTGTGTGTGTGTGTGTGTGAGCCAGAGAGAGAGCAATTACCATAACAATGGTTAAGAAATATCGATATAACAGCTAAGCTCAAAGCCTAGTAATGCATGTACATGTATGTGAGAGTATATACTATACATTGTGTGTGTGTGTGTGTTTATACCCAGACTTGTGTTTATAGATGTCACACCTTTTTTCCTTGTCCCTGGCTTATCAAATGAGAGCAGCTTGACCAATTAAACTGTAAACAGCATTTCCTGGTTCAGGTCATTAGCGCTGTATCATGTCACATTAAATTGCCAAATGAACATCAGTCGGATGGCGTGCAGCTAGGTGCTAATGCTAATCACAAACGTTAGCCTCGAGGTGAGCTGCCACTGTTGATATTACAAAACTCTATAGTGTTATAAGCATGGCCTAAGCCTATTAGACTCTACTTTTAGTCAGATGAACGCTAGTGCAAGTTGTTACTAATAAATAAATAGCTTAAGTGAGGTATTCATTTGTTTACTTTCCTCCCTTTTAGTTATTACCTCAGCACTGAAGTTATAAACCTGTGATGTCCAGGGTTATAGTTTCCCTCAAAGTGCCAGGTGTATGTATAAGACAGTATTTACTCTTTAATGCGACACCGCAGATTTAGTGGCGGGATGCCGTCACTTCGCGGCTAACGTAAAGCGCAGCATAGCCTTATTTTTAGACAATCGTACACCTTTTAATCCCTCGTGGGCCACATAAAAATGACGTGACGGGCCACGTCTGGGCCGCGGGCCTCGAGTTTGACACGTGTTATACGCAAAATGCTAATCTGTTAAGTCAGTCCTGAGGTGAAATCTTTGTCTTATCCTCGCGAGGCCGGTTAAACCACAGCTAATTAATACTACGCCTGAAATAAATCTAAAGTAAGAACTTCCCACATTTTGTACATTAGAACATTGCGTTAAAATCGTTACCTAGCACGGGTTTCCCAAGATATGATCTACTTCTCGGGAACATTAGCAATATTAGCAGCCGTGTCAATTATTATAAGTGCTTGTTTTGCATAGGCCTGTTTGGTATTCAGGCTAGCTTTTGTGACTGAAAGTCTCCTTGTAATATGCTAATCCTGCGTTCCGACCTCCCCCTCGGCAGAGAACAGCTACGCCTCATATGTCACAGCCTACTGCCGTCATCTCCCAGTGTTTAGGGCCACATGTCAAACACGAGAAGTGATAGCCAAGCAACCGAGGAATGGAGCTGAGCTCGGAAAATGCACTCCAGCCACAAGGTAATTGACCTAATTCGGTCCTCATGTGGAACCTCTGGACTGTGACCCGCAGTTCTCCAGAATTGGGAGAATTGCCGCCCAGGCCCTGTTTCCTCCGTGCACCGTTCTATGTGAGCTGACAGGGGATCGTGTTAAGTGAACGTTGTAGAAACCCTGAACCCTAGGCTTTGACCCCCCCCAGTGACCGGGAGACTTGCTCAAATTCAATCCAGTTCCGATATATCCAAGAACTGGTTTAGTCTGAACTGGTTTATTCAAGCTGTTGGTGGTAAATGCATGTTTTTAATGGTAGTTTAATGGTTTAAATATAGTCTTCGTAATAAATGTAGGTGTTTGAAGGTTATG
>JACRUU010000028.1:6676876-6706876 GCA_030449085.1 Kryptopterus vitreolus | reverse complement strand
CTGGGACACGATTGGTCAGCAGTGATATTAAGCGTAGGATCCGAATTTGTTGACTTGGCATTTCAGTGCACCTCTCTGCAGTGATTTATAATGTTTGTCCTATACACCCAACGCAACTCCGAGAGAGACTTGAAGTGACGCATAACTAATCTACCGGCGTGTCGCGTAAACACACACAAGTCGAAATTAATGGCGCCCTGTTGTCCCAGACACAATCTGCTGCTTCCAGGATATCACTTCTCGAACAAAACCCATACTGTTCAGATATGGCCAAATGAGCCCCCGTGCGTCTCGCTGTGTCTCTACAGAACAACAACAACAACAAAATGTATTCATAATAGCTATTAAAGATTGGAATGAAGTTTTGCCTGTAAAAGGGAACAGGGACTTGAGGGCATGGGCGGGTGGGGGTGGGGGTGCTGAAGAGCCGTCATCACCTCTGACAACACGAGTAAAAGTACTAAGCCGGGAAACAAATTCTGTCAGACTGTATTGTTTAGCCAAACAGCAGCTAGCTATTATGTTAACATTAGCGTCAGTCTACTTGCCAGCTTGACTGCTTTTGATTGACGGCAGCCTACAGCTATTTGATTTGTTCGTTTTAATTCATAAAATAAGAGGGGGAAAAAAACCTTACTTTTCAGAAGGTCAAGGTTATTTCAAGAATTTGAGGGGTGTTTATTTATTTATTTTGCTGTTTAAAATAATTTCAAGCCTTTCTTAAATTTTTTTATTTTCTTTTGCCGAACAGATAGTAGAAGTGCTGTTGCCATGGAAACCATGTTGGACAAACTGGTGCCTGACGGAGTAGTATAGGACCGTTAAGATTGTTGCGTTCGGTTATTGGATGCAAATCAACCGTTAATGTTAACGGTATATTATTTGTTTGTTTTATTGGGGGGGGGATTTATGGGGTGGAAGAAGCAAGCACAATACATCCAAGTACGAAAGCAAGCAGAATTCTGTGCGTTTGGAAAATGGAAAGGAAACACACGGGTGTTTTTTTTTTGTTGTTGTTGTTGACATCTTTGCCTTTGGTTCACTTTGTTCTTGAGGCGAAGTTGAACATTTTTATTGATTTGTTAGTGGAAGTGGAAGGGTATCTGCGTGTGTGTGTTTATACTGAACATGGAGCTGTCTTTCTGTTCAAGTAGTGGATGGACGGCGTCTGTGCTGACGAGCGACCAGGCCCGTGTCGAAACCTGACACATCTAATTGAACAGATGATGGTTCCTCTGGCATTCCTGTTGCGTGTCTATTTTTCCTCTCGCATTTTTTTTAAAACCTTAACCCCCCCCCCCCCCCCACCCTCTTGCAGCACGATGAGGTGCAACCTCGGTGGCGCGCTTGTGCTCCAAATACAAACACGTGTCTAATTACTTGTTGCTAGTCTCCCAGCATCCCTCAACTGACTCCTCGTCCCCTAATCGCTACTTCTGCTCTGCTCCCACAGAATCGTCGTCGTCGGTTCACGTCCTCATGGACACCACGACAACCAGGACGACCACGCGGCCGACCACGGTGTCCACCACTGCCACCTCGACGACCACCACCACAACCGCCGCCGCGAGCACCACCAGATCTCCGGCTCTGAACGCGTTGACGCCGAGGGCGCACACCACCACTGTCGAACTCCGGCCGCCCGGTGGATCGGGGCCTCTCTTCAGCACGCGCCCACCGCCTTCCTCCGTCCTGCCAAACAACGCCGCCGAGACCTGCAACCCTACTGTGGAGGCAGGAGCTTTCTTGGCCCAAAACCCGCCAAGGCCTTACTGCTACACAACCATGCCCCTTCGGAACGATAGGTAACAAATATACTATACAGTTCATTAGCAACATTTATATGGGATTAACTTGCCCTTGATAATAGTGCCCTCATTTTTCCCCTCCCAATCACATTGTCAATCTGTTGTATTATTAATCAAAAAAACATGTTTGCCCGTTAATGCAATTTTCTTATCTTATTGACCGAGCCTCCTCAGCATTCAGCCGACGAGTCTGTGATGGTTATAATCTCCGGAGTCCGAGTTAATAGCTTGGTAAAGACGCGTATAAAGACATAAGGTCATTCAGAAGAATAAAATGCAAAAGCCTTTGTCTTTACAGATATTTTCTCACACACACACACACACACACACACACACACACACACACACACACACGTACAGCAATAGCCAAGAGAAAGCCGAAAAGAGGACAAGCGATTTAAGTGCAAAGCTGTAGTTAGGAATCTGTCTAAATCCAGATTCGAGCCAAAGAGAGGGATTTTCTTTAGTCAATAATCCAGTTTTGGAGGACATCGATTCGTCGTGGGCAAGAGGGATACAAGCTGCTGAGTCAGCTGAGTCAAAAAAATGTACAGTTGCACGCCTTACAGACAGCAAAAACACAACAAACACACACACACACACACACACACACACACACACACACACACACACATATATATATATATATATATATATATATATATATATGTGTGTGTGTTTTGAATTGCACTGCATTAATGGCCTGCCTTCACACTTCTGGAACTTTGTGAATAGAGTTAGAGGGCTTTGAGTGGAGCTACTCTCATAGTGTAGTGTGCATTCTGTCGTTTTCTGTGTGTGTGTGTGTGTGTGTGTGTGTCTATTATTGGTCATGCCATTCATTAGTGAATCGCTGGTGCATGCGGGTCGTCTGGGACGCTGCGCCCTCGCAGATAACTAGAAGCACCACTCAATGCATCAGAGCCAGGAGATCTCCAGCCATACTCGGTTACCAGTGTATACTTTGTGTGTGTAAATCCATGTGTGTGTGTGTGTATGATATACACATTCTGCTTCATCTCTTTGTCTTTCTTCTCTGTACGTCTACAGCGCTTTATTTATCTGCCTCCTGTGTTCCGTCTTCTACCCTTCCCTTTTTTGTCTCTCACCTCGTCCCTGCCCTCGCTGTCTTTCTATTCTGTACTACTTTCGAACTCGCGCCCCACACCCCCCCCTCCTCCTCACAGTCTCTCTCTCTCCCTCCCTCTCTCTCCTCCTCTCTCTCTCTCCCTCTCTCTTTCTCTCTCTCCACCCTCGTCTCTCTCTCTCTCTCTGTCTGATTTCCTCTTTATCTGCTAGAAGCTAAAAGAGAGACTTCGGGAGTACAGGGAAATGAAGTGCCAGTCAAACTTTATATCGGTTTAATGTTGTCACAGTTCCTCTCCATCCCTCCACCCCCCCCCTCCCCCTCTCTCCCCTCTCCCCCCCCCCACGTGCTGCTCAACTACACAGGCTGCTTTCTGCATCCGCTTCCCTTTTTTTTTCCTTCCATGGCTAGTGATTTAGTCTGAAGCTTAATACAATCAGGTGTGCACATACATATACTGTACATCAGAGCTCGAACGACCCCCCCCCCCCCCCCCCCCCTCCGACCTGCGAGCGTCGTTACAAAATGCGAGTGACCCTCATTAGTGCTCTGAATTGGATGCATCGCTTCAGGGGCTGCTTTTGACCTTTCCTGAAAAAGTCAACACACACACACACACACACACACACACACACTGTAAGTCTGTTAGTCTGCTGCATGCATATCTTTGCCCTCATGTGTCTGGGATCAGTTTTCATGACTTCGCACATCCAAATCCATTGTATTTCCACACAGTCTTAGTCACATCACTGAGACGCACTCCATCGCACTCCAGTGTGGGGAAGGCAGTGCTGATAGTGGTGTTGTGCTATAGGAAGGCTGTCAAACTCATCAGCATTATGGCTTCCCTCGAAGGACCAGTTGTGACTATAAGACAGTGTAGAGTCTTTGATGAGCGACGCCGCCTCATAACACAAAAGACATAGCTCTCCATGAAGCACAAGCATGTATTCGCTTTTCCCATCTTTCTTGGAAGTGCCAAGGTACGAGGTTACATCATTTGTGCTTGTTGATGTTGGATACACTGCACCCTAGTGGCTCTAAAATGACGTGGCATGCGGGCCTTGAGTTTGACACGTGTGCTACAGGAAGCTTGGGACAATTTTGAGGAAACAAAAAAAATGTCGAGAGCAGAATTAGGAGAAGATTTTGCATCAAACGGATGCGGAGGATTTGGTTGAATAGTACTCTAGGTTAGGATTTAGCAATACGCAAGTTCTTTTGTCTTTTTGAATTCATTATCACAGAGTCATAATTAATAAGCAGGGGTTATTTAGGAAATCACGCTGACGTTGAGGAAATTGCCTGAAATGGAGACTAGCAGTCGACGGCAAGGATATTGATGATCATGCATACCGAGTTGTATGGATATGGTCTCTCTTTAGAGACTGGTCATGAGATAATGGTCAAAGAAATCGAACCTGAAGGACAACAGGGCGTTCGATGTGTCCTTAGCCGATGGTCCCTTTGCGTTGTGGTGTATGGATTCTTATGATGAAATTGTAATTGCAAAAAAAGGGAGGGTGTAGCGCTGGTCTAAGGTGCTGGGCTGCTGATCGGAAGGTCGGGGGTTCGAGTCCCGGTATCGCCGAGCTGCTACCTTTTGGGTCCTTGAACAAGGCCCTTAACCATCTGTCCTCCAGGGGCGCCATATCATGGCCACATTCATTCATCTTCTACCGCTATATCCGATCTTCCTTCGGGTCATGGGGAGCCTGTGCCTATCTCAAGCGTCTATGGGCATTAAGGCAGGATACACCCTGGATGGAATGCCAACCCATCACACACACATTCACACACTAGGGACAATTTTTTCCAAGGTGCCAATCAACCTACCGTGCATGTTTTTGGACCGGGGGGAAACCGGAGAACCCGGAGGAGAACATGCAAACTCCACACACACATGGCCGAGACAGGAATCGAACCCGGGCCCTGGCGGTGTGAGGTGAACGTGCTAACCACTAAGCCTCTGGCCACATTCACTGTACTGTAATTTTACACGTGACAAATAAAGGCTCTTCTATTCGGGGCTTTATTATAATAGTAGATTTATTTCTTTCTTTTTCTTTTTTACCTTGTAACCTATTAAGTCTTTTTCTCATTTTTGTCTTCCTTTCTACCTCTCTGTTTGTTTCTCTATTGATATTCATTCTAAATAGCTATAGCCATGTAGATCTTTGTCCCATGGATAAGGTACAGTAGGCTTGCATAAACTTCCCAAAGCTTTTATTTATTCATGTATTTATTTATTTATTTATTTATTTATTATAATGTGACAGTTATTTACGCTTAAAACATTTGCACCATCATTAGCTGCCCTTAAAAAGCTTTCAGGTCGTATTTTTGTGTTTTAAAATTTGTCAGCTGGAATTGGAAGCAAACATCACGTCTCACACACACACACACACACACACACACACACACACACACACACACACACACTAAGCTGTATTGTGCTACTTGTATCCCCTGTAGGTAATGCCTCATTTGCCTGCATGGGCCCCGAAGGCCTGTGGGATCTACAAGGTCCTGATCTCAGCAACTGCACTTCAGCTTGGGTTAACATCATTAACCAGAAGGTAAGAACGTCTCCCAAACACACTGTTTACCGTATTATACTGTACTGTGTTGTTCTGTCCTGTTGACGGTGTTGTGAAACCGAGAGCACTTATAATGTCTAATATAACTTCTAATGTTAGAATGTTGCCCAAGCGTTCAATTCGCGAACCGCACAATGATGGCCCGTTATCACAATATTGAGGCACGGAGGGAGAGAAGCAGCTGTTTTTGTCTGTGTGTGTGTGTGTGTGTGTGTGTGTGTGTGTGTGTGTGTGTGTCTACAGAACCTTTAGAGTGAGAAAGAAAAATACTTTCAGTTCTTGCTAAGGTGTTTTTTTTCCCTCCTTCATTTAAAGTATCCCCTTAAGACACTCGACACTCCCTGCCGTTTTGCACCTTATTTGTTTCTCTCGGAGAGAAAAACGCGACGCGATCAAAAGCGAAGTTCAGAAATTGGCTCATTTAAAACGGGGCTTTGTACAAGTGTCAGGTGATTATGGTGGGAGGTGGGGATTTGGGGGTCTACGTATACTTCATTAACCCGGCACGAATGATTTATAAGACGGGAGCTGGCTTTCAGCGCAGGTGTTATTATTCTCTGTTAGGCAAATTTATCCGCAAGTGATGCGGCCATCAAACCTACAGTGGGAGGAAGAGAAAGAGAGAGGAAAAAAAAAACTTAGACTTTCAAATGAGGATCAAGCTGTCAGAGTAAGTCCTGAGAGACGGAGCGAGCCACGGTGTGCAGAGGAGACGGAAACGGAGGGAAGACAAAAAGGCAAGGGGTGAGGGTGAAAAGCGCAGGGGGGAAAAAAAGAGGAGTAGTGAAAGGAGGAGAGAATATTGCAGGGCTTGAAGCAGACGCAAGGGCTACTTTGTCTGTCTGCCGGTCAGTATGTGGTCCATCATCCTCTCTATCTGTCTGCCTGTTTTGCCAATTTGACTGTCTGCCTACTGTACTTACAATGGATAAAAAACAGATTAAACTGGGCAAGGGGAAGAAAAAAAAAAAAAGAAATCATCTTAGACTCTTATTTTGTCCCGAAATAAAGATTTTCTCGACATTTTCTTGTTTGCATTCGACTGTGTACAAAAGCAAGTAGAAGTACAATTCTCCACTGGTATATACAGTGAAGCATGGTGGTGGCAGCATCATGCTTTGGGGCTGCTTTCGTTTCTTGGGCTCTGCTCCAAATAGAGGAAAATCATGGATATCTTAAAAATGCTATGTTCAAACGCAAGACCACTTTTTATTTGTTTATTTATTTATTCTTTTTATTTGCTTGCTTATCACGCTTGTTTTTAATGTCTATTTTTCCGCATTCGCTATTCCCTGCACCAGCCTGTCGGCCTGCCAGACAGAACATATCAGTGAATATTTAGCGTTTAAACGACCCGTGTGCCAGGGTTGTTTCTCTGTCCAACCCGCTTTGCATAAAAAAAAAAAAAAAAAAAAACGCCTTCGAAACCGAATTAACACGAAAGCTAATCTTATCCCGAGGGAACCAAATACATCCTCCTATCCCGTCTGGTATAATTCATTAAGCCGCCGAGCCTCTGAGCCCACAGGTTCGCTTCTAAAGCCATGTCTGAACTCGCCCATTCCACCCATCAACCCCCCCCCCCCCCCACCCACCCAACACACACACACACACACACACACACAACCCCGCGCTGATCTTCTCGAGCCGAGGCTGAGATGCTGTTGTGTGAGGGAAGTTCACAAGCGGACGCTCTCTCGCACTCGAGCCTCAGCCAATGATTTGATAAGTCGTCTCCTGTATCCCGATGCAACGCTTTTGGATCTGACAAGTGTTGTCTCTTTCTTCCCAACTGAATTGGAACATTTCTGTCGAAATTGGAGCAACAATCCGTCGGCACGTGCGTGTGTTCGCGTAAGTGTGTGTGTGTGTGAGATTACAGGAGCTGCCTGGCAGAGATATGCACGGTAATGTAAGTGCCAGCAATGAGGCCAGACTACTACAAGGCTTCGGTTTATTCCTCGCCATCGACACGACTCTCTCATTAGCAAATAAACACATTTGTTCCTTCGCTGGAGGAGCTTTTTAATTAAATCCTTCCATGCCATAATGCACACACACGCACACACACACACACACACACACACACACACACACACACACACACCTATATCTAGCACACACACATACACATATACACTATATATACTATAGCATATATATATATATATATATATATATATATATATATAGATAGAGCGATAGATAGATAGAGATATGTGTGTATGTCTATATATCTATATATATATATATATACGATATATAATTGATATATATATATATATCTATATATATCGAGAGAGAGAGAGAGAGAGAGAGAGAGAGAGAGAGAGAGAGAGAGGAGAGAGCAGATATTTAGAATACATAGTTCAGGTCAGGCTTTTTATTCCGGAATGGGCTTTTTTTTTTCCCCTCTTCCGACTTAAAAGCCCCTACAGCTGGCTGTCTATACGGACTTTTCCTCAAAAAGCAAGTCGCAATGGCGTTTGAGACAGGAATGTATTTTCCATCGCCCGCAGGGGACAGCGTTTCTCGCCGGCTTTTAAAACCGCCGTCTGTGGAGCTCACAAAGATTTGGCTTGCTGCTGCATAGCGGACAAGACGCGAAAGCGCACGAGACAGGGAATTGTGTTCCTTCCATTTGGCTGGAGCGTTTCACCGGAGGGTTTATTAGGCTCACGGCTCGGATCAAATAGAGCCTAAAGGTCTTCAACGTTAAATAATATGCCAAGCTTCAAGTTGAAAACGGTCGAATGGAATGGGAGAAGTATTATTCGTTATTGTCCTCCCGAAAAGCGTTTCGTTTGCTAAAATCGTCTAAAGCATACGACAGTATGGTTCTTTCCTGGTGCTTTCAACACCAAAGGTTTTAGGTTAGGCTCCGGGAACCAACCAGCGAGACGCTGAGACAAATCGGCAGCTGTCAATACGGTGTGTCCTGTTTGCATCTGTGTTTGTATCCCGATCAGAACACACTGTTGACATCATGTCACCTCCCAACATGCATTCATTCATTCATCTTCTACCACTTTATCCGATCTTCCCTCGGGTCACGGGGAGTCTGTGCCTATCTCAGGCGTCTATGGGAATTAAGGCAGGATACACCCTGGATGGAATGCCAACCCATTACAGGACACAAATATACACACACACACACACACACATTCATACACTAGGGACAATTTTCCAAGGTGCCAATCAATGTTTTTTGGACCGGGGAAGAAACCGGCCTGCCTTAATGTGTGAGACATTTTGTTGCAAATGAAGTCTACCAGGTTGTACGATGAAAGCACTATATATCCTGTATATAGCACCCAGTCACAAACGTTCCCGATGATTAACGCATTCACGTGCTCGGCTTTTCACAGATCCGAACCGGCGAGCCCGCTGCCATTATCTCTCGCGAGCTCTCCGAGCAGACCAAGAACCGCATCCACTCCGGGGACATCACCTACACCGTGCGAGCTTTGGGTCAGCTGGTGGACCTGCTAGACGTCCAGCTGCGCAATCTCACACCCGGGGGCAAAGACAGCGCCGCCCGCAGCCTCAATAAGGTACAGCGACAACACTATCGGACCCTACACAGTTTTTTTTTTTTTTTGTGTGAGATTTTGCGAGCCGTACTTGATTTTGGCTCCCGAGCAGAGCCGTTCAACGTTTGGATCCTTTCCAAAGCAGACGTTAAAACCCGAAGCAAGCGGCTAGTTTGGACGTGGGAAGTTCCGGTTGCAGGAAACTAGGAGAGTGTTTGAAATGTTTGGTGGAGAGAGATGAACAGGATTTATTTATTTATTTATTTATTTTCTTCCTCTTTAATGATGGTCATCTCTGCCAAGCCCGAACGATCCCTCTGCATTTAGGCTTCCCGAGGCCAATGAAAACACTTTCAGCACGGAGGCCGGCAAACTCCCGAGGATGCTTGTTTTTCCTTTCTTTTCTTTCTGGAGCTCAGGGGAAGCCGACGCAAACCGCCGTTTTGAAAGTCGATCGTGATACTCGTAGGTTTTTTTTTTTCTCCTGTAACTAATGTCGACAGTGAGGGAAATTAGTAACACATCGAGACGCACAACGGCGATAGCGAACGCGAGTCGACGGCGTCCCGATCGGTATATCGGCACATCGGGTCGAGTTTCTTTATATACGCCACGATAACATGAATGTTTAAAAAGAAAGCTTTTATAGGTCCACGAGAAAATGGATGGAGAATTTATTTTATTTTTTTTTTAGCCTGCGGGACGTCATGGGGATACTCGGGGGTTAAGTGCATTACTCACGGGGGCAAAATAGCAGCGCTCAGTGGGAACTCCATTAGTAACAGATGACTGAGGTAAGAATCGCCTCCAATGATGCACACTAGGGACCGAACCCACGAAACCTTTGCTTTTCAAATTTCCTCAAGCGTTATGGTACTGCTGAATTCCGCCGTGTGCATTCAGCCAGATCGCCCGAGCGACCGATACCATGTGACAAGCATGTATTTTTGATCTCTTTATTTATTTATTTTATTATTTTTTTTTTTTATACAAATATTCAGTATATTTACCAAAATTATTTAGATGGATTCCGTTCAATCGACACGTACAGAATTGTATGCATATAGAATTAGCAATACATTTAAATACGGCCTGGTCCAAAATAATCGCCACCCTTTTTTTAATTGATTATTGTATGCGTAAAGAGATTTGGAAAACAAATAGTAAAATTATTTAATGGGTTTAATACCGGAATCAATCGATCTAGGATGTGTGTGTGTGTGTGTGTGTGTGTGTGTGTGTGTGTTTAATTCAGCTTCGACATCAACAGCATCCTTCCGCTGACTGGGGCAACCTTAAACCTGGAAAGCGTCGGCTCTCGAGTTAAAATCTTCAGACTGTGAAGTTAGTTATGCGCAGTGATGTCCCCCCCAACACACACACACACACACACACACACACGTCTGCTTCACACACGACGACAACACCGAGACTCGCAAAGCCCTTTTCTCTCTCTCTCTCTTTTCATCTTGCAGGCTTTGCTTCCTCAAGGTCACCCCGGCTCTCGCCGGCACTCCTTTTCCCTGTCTAATTCGTATCATCCCAAATGTCACGCTAGCCTCTGGGTTTGTTCGTCACGCTGCGCTAGCATTATGAACGATCCCTTTGATAGCGGTGCAGTGGCTTTAGCTCACAGTTGAGGCTGCAAACCCGTGAGCTCTTCGACACTTTGCAGATGAAAGGCGCGTCAGAGCCGCCAACGGTAACTCGTAACAGGGAGGCTAATGCAGAAGAATGGGGCCCGAGCGCAGAACAGCGGGCCTAGCACGCCTAGCTCCTCCGGTACAAGACGACCATCGCAACAGTTTAGGGAGGAGATGTTTGCATGCTTTGGCGGGTGGTGACGGGAGCAGCGGCCAGTTTGCCGCCCGTTATTTTTGTCATTATATATATATATATATATATATATATATATATATATATATATATATATATATATATATATATATATATATATATATATATATTAGTAATTTGTAGGGATTTGGTAGCCCAGTGGTTAAGGTGTTGGACTCTGGACCGGAAGATCATGGGTTCAAACCCCACCACCACCAAGCTGCTACTAGTGGGCCCTTGAGCAAGGCCCTTAACCCTCAATTGCTCAGTTGTAAGTCGCTCTGGATAAGGGCGTCTGCCAAATGCTGTAAATGTAGCATTTCATTAGACTATAATGTCAAAAGTATTGGGACACCTGACCTCCCGCGCCCCCAAAGTATCACATTTTTTTCAAGGCACACATTTTCACCTTTCACATTTTACCGTGCACAAAACCCAGTGGAAACACCTTTGGGATGAATTGTACCGAGGCCTCCACGAGGCGCCTACATCAGCGTCTGACCTCACGAGCACCCTTGCTGTTAAATGAGAACAAATCTCCACAAGCACTGTCCAAAAAAAAGAATAGGACAGAGGAGCCTTTATTTGTCACCTTTACATTACATGGTTTATGGAAGCCGGGGTGAGAGTGCAGGGTCAGCCATGATACGGCACCCCTGGAGCACAGAGGGTTAAGGGGCCTTGCTCAAGGACCCAAGATAGGCAGCTTGGCGATGCCTCGGCTCAAATCCCAGACCTTCCAGACCTTAAACAGCGACGAAGTGTCCATAATGCACTATAGTCAGGTGTCCCCACACACACCTTTGTAAGAGGCCGCGTGCATTTTTGCAATGAACAGTTCTAATGACGTTATTTGTGCTTTTCAGCTGCAGAAAAGGGAGCGCTCCTGCCGCTTCTTTGTACAGGTATTTAAACCTTCCTCTTTGCCATTACCTCATTCCCTTATTACCCGCTTACCCTAATTTTACTCATCCCATGTCCGTGCGGTACCTCATGCTCCTTGCCCTTCATTTACACCCTGAGGTCATGCTCCGTTTTGTTTTTGTCCCCTTTTTTTTGAGGCCTCGAATCAAAACATCACCTCATTTGCATGAAATTGCTATTAATAGCATGCATGGGGAAAATAAATAAATAAATAACCCTCTCATGCTCGTCGTGTTGTTCAGGTATCCAAAGTTCACAAGTGTTTTTGTGTTTTTTGGGTGGGTTAAAAAAAATAAAAAAATTAATAATAATCCATACATTCACTGAGATGGAACTAATGTTTATGTAAAAAAAATTGTTTTGCTTTACATTTTTTGATGAGAAAAAGCGTAATCAAACACTTTCCTAAGCATTGCAGGAATTCTGTACATTTCCGGACGGAGTTTACTCGTTATTTTTTTTTTTTTTGGCAAAAGCTGGAACAAAACACCACAACAGAACAATAATTCATTTTGCACATTCATGTAGTAGTTATTCTTCTTTTTTTTTTTTCCCCCGCTGTGGGCGAATTAAGATTCAGTGAACAAATGCGTTGTGAAATTTTCCAGTTCTAGTCTCAAACTTAACAGTTCATTAGTGGTGAGTTTTGCTTATCGAATGATATTATTATTATTAGTAGTAGTAGTAGCAGAAAGAATAATAATCATTATATAGAAATGATTTGTTAAAACCTCCGTGTAAAAGTGCTAAATGCAGAACTTGTTTGTTTTATATCATAAAAGAATTAATGAAACCCAAAAGAGCAGAGAAACAAACAAAACAAAAAAGTTTGTCCTGTTTGTGCTGAATCTTTAAATGTTAGAGGGTCATGTCTTCCATCAGGTCCTGACCTGTAAGAATAAGGTTTTGCACACAGGCCCAGAAGGAACAGGATCTTCTCGACACCTTGGGTGTATTGATTGCGCCGGCCGTGACTTTGTACTCTGTGAAAGTATTCCTTTTTTTTCCCTCCTCTCTCCCCCTTTCTTCTTAATTTTCATTGCTGATGCAATTTTTTTGGGGGGGAGGGGAGACTTATGGAGACTCGTCACACTTCATTCCTATACAGATTAGAAATGCTTTAAATAATAGGAATATGTGTGTGTGTGTGTGTGTGCCCTGCGATGGGTTGGCATTCCATCCAGGGTGTATCCTGCCTTAATGCCCATAGACGCCTGAGATAGGCACAGACTCCCCGTGACCCGAGGGAAGATCGAATATATAGCAGTAATAGATAAATTTATATTCACACAGAGAGCGTTTTCGATCAACACCACCCATTAGTGCTGGCTTAGCACATTCGCCTCACATCTCCAGGGTTGGGTTCGAGTCCCATCTCCACCATGTTACTTGTCAGTGTGTCCTGTCATAGCTGTGCATAGTTGTTATGAAGTCTGGCTTTGTTGTGGTTGTGCTTAAGAATTCAATTAATATATTTCAAGTGATGAAAGATTTTGAAATTCTACAAGTAAACAATGCATTTAGTTGGAAATATCCATTATTTTGGGTCATTTGTAAATCTATTACATTTCCAAATAATTTTTATTTATATGTATAAATGTGCATTTTAGAGATTGCATTTTCAGTACGTTTACAGAGATTCGGCTGGGCAATGCCCCCCCCCCCCCCCCCCCCCCCCCCAAAAAAGATGTCCCCCGGGTCTAGAGCATTCGCTCCGATCAGTTTCGCCGTTCTGGACGCATCTACAACATCCATTTTTTTCCTTCCCCCACCTCAATCAGTCGTTTGCTAGTTTTGGCTAACAAGCCAAGTTACAGCCCATATGGTCCTTTCAAGGATGGGATTTCAAGCAGCCGACTATCGTCAGCAACACCGTAATGACAAGCTTACACCCACGTGAAGCAAACAAACAAAACAACAACGACAAAAAAAAAAAAACAACCCTTACAGATCGTCGTACACAAAGACAGCGTAGCACATGGAGTGTGAGGTGCTGTCCATAAATACACGATGTGAAGAAGGATGTCTGAGGATGCGAACAGTGCAGGCAGCACAGGGCGATGAATTATTGATTGACTTCGGTCGCATCTATATTTCACAGCCGCCGCAGATAGCACATGCACAGCAGACAGATTTTATTCACCCCAAAAAAAAAAAAAATAGGCTGTATTTATAATAAGCGATTCGGTTTAATGTGTTGAAGCAGGAAAAAGGCTTCAGTTCCGACGAGCTGACGGTGACACGGAGAGCTTTTTAACCAAGTCAAATGATGGTAATGATATTGATACAGTTACAAAAAGACCTACCCCTGATTAAGCATGGCTTTAGAATTCCAATTTGTTTTCCACAACAAATATCGGAAGAAAAACGAATGGAAAGTTGGCCAAATTTCCCTTATTAGTTTAGATTTACAATGTTCTCATGGCCGTGCACTCGATGCAATGTAAAGCTAGCAGGCTATGGGAGGAAAAAGCGTAGTCATGTGACCATGCTGTAAAAGCTGGGGTCTCTAGTGGTCAAACAGCGCAACTGCACGACGTTATCTCCGTATGATAAAAATGTGAAAATCGATATTGAGTGAATATCTCCGTGATGAATGAACCGACTAAAGCAAGCGAAGAAAAAAAAAAGATGAAATGCGGAAGAAAACGAATAAATACACAAAATGCCATCGAGCGAAAACTAGCATGAACATGTGATCGTGTCACAAGGAAAAGCAGTCAAAGCTTCCATATTTAGTGGATTCCGAAGATACAAGTGGAGCCTCAGGAATCCTCGGGATCGAGGGTGGTATTGATAATTGCTCGCGCGTTATCCCGCCCCTTCCCGTCTCGCTATGGAACGTAATGTTTATATGCTACGAACGTCTCGTCGCTTACATCATCGGACGACGGCGTGGTATTTGCGCGGAGCACAGTTTGCAGTCTGCTTTGCTTTTATTGCCATCATTAATCGGGAAATATGGCCAGATTGTCGTCGTTCGGAGTCGTCTGTTCATTAGCACGACAGCTTACACTTGGCTTTTGTCACATATGCATCGCATGTTACCGGATGCTGGAATTGGTGGGGGGGGGGGGGGGGGGGGGGGGGCGTTGTATTTTTCCGAGTACAAGGGGAAAAAAAGAAATCTACGCCACCGTTACTCGCAGTAATTCCAATATCGCTAGGCGCTAAGCTCTGACACAGTGTATAAACACATCCGTTTGCTGTCAGCGAGACGGTTTATTCCACCCGGGTGGTCAGGGACAGTTAATTGCCCGCGTTTGCGAGCGATTGTCAGTACGGCGAGGACGGCGCACGCGCGCCGCTTCATTCACCTGACTGGCCCCCGCGCCGTGTCGCCGGGTTTGCCCGCTCTAAATAAGAGAGGGGGAATTACGGAGAGAAACGATAGAGCAGCAGCTGGCGGGTGTGTAAACGGAGGCATTGATTGCGGCGGGCCGAGAGCGCGGGACGATAATTGATTAGGGGAACGGGAGCGTTTTCTCCGCACTTCACCGGGTGCCAGGAGAGTCTCGCCTGCGAATGTGAACGCGCCGAGAAAAAAAACACTTCTCAGCACACCTCCTTCTTCTTCTTCTTCTTTGTGTCAGTTCCGGCGATGCATCCTCGCATTAAGCCCTAAACACAAGCATGAGGTAGGGGGGCGGGGGGGGGGGGGGGGGGAACTCAAATTAGACAGTTTTGATGTCAAAGGCCAAAACAAAGAGAGTTTGAGACAAAACAAGTGAAGACAGAGAGGCGTCTGTGTTTATGTTTACAGCATCCAGTACATATCCTCACACTAAGCGCACACACAGGTCACGGTCTGAGAGTACCATTAAGCTAACACCCTGTTATAGAGGAGATAGTGTAGGAGGCAGACTGTAATACTGCTTCTTTTATACATTCACAGCGATTCCGTGACATTTTGGTGTAAGGGGTGAAGCGGCAACGAGAGGTGTATATTATATAAAAAATACAAAAAACACACACAAAAGTAAACATTTAGCTCACAGAAATATCTTACAGAAGGTAATCACTGCCTTATGTGGCTTTTACATGGTAATATCACTCTTTCCTACACCCCCTTTTTTTTTTTTTACTACTTTTTTAGGTACTACTTTAATTTTCGCACGAATACTTATTATTGCAACTATTATTTTTGTTGGGTTTTTTTTATTATTGACACCTTAAAAAGAAAAAAAAACATTATGGATTTTTACAGAAAGATATAGATCTTCAAAGAAAAAGTCCATACATTAGATTTCGATTAATTTATCAGGATCCTTTTTTTTTTTTCTTCTTCCGGGACCTTAATTGAAGTTGTCCTTAATGTCTTGTTAGAGATGAACGGGCAGCGACTGAAGTGACAGAGATGTTCAAGATATGAGGTGAATTTCGCCTGTAAGAGAAATGTTTGTCACATCGACGATGAAGATGTAAATTAGTGCATGTTTACGGTATTTTCACGAAGCAAAACCAGCGTTCTCGTTTGTGTTACGTGTAGAGCAGATTTCACCACACCACCCGGTCATGACCTGGGCTGAACTTGTGTGAAAATAATGTTTTATGAAATTACGCTGTATGCAAATAGTTCTTCAAGATATCTTCAATAGATCTTCAAGGGCAAAATGCACCAAAATAACCGTGTTAGATATTATAGAAATAAAATATATGGCGGAGAAAGCCGGATATATGCTTTTCTTTTCTTTTTTGTTTCTTTTTTTCTTTTTGTTTCTTTTTACCATATTGGCTGTATTTTTGTTCAACCCAAATTTGTAGAGTTTGAACCTGGGCTTAAAGCAGACTTGACTGGATTGTGTGTTTTACTTTTAATACAAAATGGATCGTCATGTTGAATACATTTAGCGAAATTATTTACTTAGTAAAAAAAATTTTTTAAAGACCCCTCAAAATGACTGTTTTGTATACGGATTTTACGTATACGGTTTATTTATTATTTGTAACACTTAAAAAGTGTGAACAAAGCATGTAGGTGAGGACGTACGCAGTAAGGCTGTTTGAACAAACAAACAAATAAATCAATAGTAAACATTGTTATTTTACAGCCAAATTGTTTGTGATGTTTGTTCTATATTAAAATCGGTAATGATGGCATTATTTATATTTCTGTAACTGCGAAAAATGGTTTTAAACGTTAAGAATTCACAATTTCTTCAGATAGGCCGTTGTTGTAAAATGAGGACTCGGCCGTAAGGACACAGTTTTGTGAGGATTGCTCTCTTTGCGCGTAACGCCGAGGTGTTAAAGGTTTACATGCATATCGGTGTTATACTATCTTAGATGAGCTTTACGATTATTAGCATGGACTCGCACACTAACGCACGCGTATTATTACTGTGACCGCCGGCTTATAGGCTACACTTTGTATTCACGGTTATTACCAGAGAGAGTTAAGAGAAAGCAACTTTGCCTCCGTCAGCTCTTTGCCGTGTCAGTGCAAGGAGACTGAAGAATGTCACACAAATCACACATGAGAAAAGGCGGGAAAAGTCTGTCCTGATAAGATAGAGTAGGATGTATGAGAGCGCGCACACACACTTGTCAGGAATTGACATTGTGAGGACCTTCTGTTGACATGATTGTGAATGCCTCAGGAACAGTGTTGGGACATTTAGTGACCGCAAGGATATAAAACACACACACTATATAAATATTAGGACCTGCTATTGAAAATATAAACGGCACACATATCATTGTAACAAACACTTAACAATAATATTTATATACAACACACACACACACACATTAACATATACGAACACGGCGATGCTAAACCCCAAAAGAATCCATCACGCTGAGAAAACACATTCCTCCCGGTTTCCTCTCATACCGTATTAGGATGCCAGCCCCGGAGACGAATGCGCTTTTAGGTCACACGGCAGAACATTCGCTCCGACATACGGCGCGCGAGAAACCAATTACAAAAGGCGCTCAGCCGTCCTGCGTGCTCCGTCTCTGCTAAGTACGAGCTCACTCTATTCAAATGGGCGCGTTTATGTGGAAAGTAATTTCACATAAAGTAATCTTCCTTTCTATTACTAATACACTATCATATCTGAAAATCCCAGATTATTGAGAAATGGCTCATTTGCAATGCAAATGTGGCTCTTTCTCAGATCATTTAGGATTTTTTTAAAATATTTTGTATTTGTTTATTTATTTATTTTTATTCGTTTGCATGCGAGGCTTTGACTATCATCAAGGTTTGTTCTTGGTTTACGGAAATAATAAAAAAGGCAAGGAGACGCTTTCAAGCACTGTTTACCGTAGGGGCGCATTTATTTCTGCTTGTTTGCTAACAATGGGACACATTTTAAATGGTGAGTTTTGTGGCTGTGGCTGCAGTGAAAGGAGAATAACCTTTATGTGTCGTATACATTACGGCACAGCGAAATTCTTTCCTCCCATATCCCAGATTGCTTGGAAGCTGGGGTCAGAGCACACGGTCAGAGCACACGGTCAGCCATGTTACAGAGCCCCAGGAGCACAGATGGTTAAGGGCCTTGCTCAAGAACCCAAGGGTGGCACATTGGTGATACCGGGGCTCGAACCCCTGACCTTCCGATCAGTATCCCAGTGCATTAGACCACTGAGCTACACCCCTCACTTGTGTTCATTGGGTTTCTCGCTGTCTGGGATGGAGCGCTCAGTTCTCCAGCATTCCTCTATTATAATGATATTTGTGACCTCATGATTTTCTGTAAAGGAAGACTGATTCAGGTCGGACAGCGCAGATGGTCCGGGTGTGAAATGTAATACGCATCGTTATATGCGCCTGATCTTTCGCTCTCTCCCCAAACCCCAAACGCATACATACATACATTTGTATTAAATCCCAGACACACATTTGCATTAAATGACTTTGGATGGGTCTAGAATTCCATTTTCACTCCACTTGAACTTTAGGCGGCTCTATAAAGATAAGGTTTACCTGAGGAGGATTTTGATTGGGCCTGCTCTAGACCGTGATGTTCAAAAAAAAAAAAGCATCTTATCTTGAGGTCTCCACAAAACGTTTGTCCATAGTAGGGAGTGTAAAATGGACAAACACTTTCTGACAGCTGACATAATGCTTGCTAAATGTCACAAAGGCGGAAACTCGCCTGATGCTTTTTGATCGAATGCAAGGAAAACTTTTCTGACGGACAGATGAACATTCGCTCAGATGCCACCTCGCCTCGCCTCGCCTCGAATCGAGGCATTCTTCAGCTATTATTGAACCCGTGGCACGTTCCGGCCCCGGGTCTGTGTGCGCGCAACTCACTCGGGCCGAAGTGGCTCGGCCCGGCGCTGATCCGAGGTCAGGCGGTAATCTGCTTGCGGTGTGGTGG
This sequence comes from Kryptopterus vitreolus, assembly GCA_030449085.1. Classification (NCBI taxonomy): domain Eukaryota; kingdom Metazoa; phylum Chordata; class Actinopteri; order Siluriformes; family Siluridae; genus Kryptopterus; species Kryptopterus vitreolus. The sequence goes on along the minus strand of JACRUU010000028.1, from coordinate 6,687,751 downwards.
GGACGCGTAGGATCAGCCGTTGTAATCCCTTATAGCGGCTCGAGCCTCCTCAGGCTTGGCCGAAACCGCGGCAACCGTCGGGAAAAAGAGCTTAACATCCAGACAGGCTTCGCGGGGATGAAGGGAAATGACTTAAACCAGGATGAAGATAGCACGCTAAACAAAGGAATCAACACGACGAGTCCATTCGAAAGCTGTCGAACAGATTCAACCGTTTCCTTCAAACGAATCTCACCAGTGACGATGACCGACGGGATTACAGTCTTTTATTCATTACAGGATCCATTATTTTCCTACATTTGATCACATTCAGTGTTTGGAATGTAAGTTTTCTTTTCCTGCTCCATCACCAGCAGTACACAAGCAGTGACGTAACAAACACTTTATCGTAATTAAGTCAATTATTTATTTATTTATTTGTTTGTTTGTTTATTTGTCGTCAACTTTCATTCGCATTTATGTTATGTTAGTATCTGTGCTATAAACAGCTATAAACAGGATGTTGTTTTTCATGATTACAGAACAAAGCGCTTCTTGTGGTGGGCGGAAAAAAAAACCCTTTTTTTTTTTGTAGACTCCTTTACGAAATAAACATCGCTTAACGGGAAAACTCCTGTGAAGAAAGGAACGGACGTACGTTCAGATTTGAGCATACAACATCCTTTTTTTGGCCGTCCAATGGAAATAGAGTAGAAAAATAACGATATATATATATTGGGTGGGGGGGGGTGAGTGGTGTTGGGGTAAATCCACCGCTCAAGTCTGTGCACACTTGTGCTCTATAAAACGCTCTCATTGTAATGAGCGTAGGATTTGTACGACGAGTCAAACTGCTGCTCTTATTATCTATCGGGTTTCAGAGTTGACACTGGAATGTCTCAACTCCTCCTTTCTCATCCTCTCCATCACATCCCCACCCCCACACTCCCCTCCCCCTCATATCGGAAGCATCCATTTTTTTCCCCCATCTGCCTCCAAATCTGATGAGGCAAGGTTCACGCATCATTGCACGGTTCTTCTGATTGTGTTCAGGGAAAGACAGACGGACAGACATGCAGATGGGCAGACAGACGGTCGTTTCTTTCTTTCTCTCTTTTTCTCTCTCTCTTTTTTTTTTTTATATCCTCAGCCCTGCTGTTTAAAAACCCTCATTCTCTTTCATAGCCCGTTGATCAAAAGCCGGCGCATCCCGCGGGTTCGCTGTCTGCTCCGGCAGCACCCGGTATTAGAGCCGGCCTTTTTCCTTCCTCTGAAGGGTCTGACGATGCGCTCTCACACGTGCGATGCCTTGCATTTAGGATCAAATGTAGCTTTCCGCACTTTGAAACTCCGGCGGATGTAAACTCTAGCCCTGAGCCATGGCGGCTTTTGAAGTGGGTAAAAAAAATTAGAAAGTTGACTTAAAGATGCAAGTGAGGGCTGTCAGTTGTTTAAATTCTTTTCTTTCTCTCTTTTTTTTCTTGTTTTTTTCTTTACACCATGAAAGCTCCTCCATATTTACAAGTTTCTTAAATCGTGTTTTTCTCCACCCCCCCCTGTATTAGTATTCTTGTCATGTTTTTCCATTGGCAATTTAAATCTTTAATTGGCTTGGATCCTCCGTCTCAGCACTGTGCCGGGTGTCTTGTCAGAGGAAGTACGAAGTGAGCAGGCCTCGGTAATAGAGGTTAAACAATATTAATAGGCAATGAATCGATCTGCTGAGGGCAGGTACTCCGGTGTCCAACGACAACCTGCACTGTGCAGACACCAAAATCCCTGATCGGAATATTTTACTTTATGCGGTAAAGATGCGCCTCGGCGCGACTGAGGGAAAATATTTTGAGCATCCTTCGCGGTGGTTTAGTGGTTAGCACGTTCGCCTCACACCGCCAGGGTCCGGGTTCGATTCCCATCTCGGCCATGTGTGTGTGTGTGTGTGTGTGTGTGTGTGTGTGTGTGTGTGTGTGTGTGTGGAGTTTGCATGTTCTCCCCGTGCCTCAGGAGGGTTTTTCTCCGGGTTCTCCAGTTTCCTCACATGCACGGTAGGTTGATTGGCACCTTGGAAAATTGTCCCTAGTGTATGAATGTGTGTGTGTGTCCTGCGATGGGTTGGCATTCCATCCAGGGTGTATCCTGCCTTAATGCCCATAGACGCCTGAGATAGGCGCAGGCTCCCCATATACATTACAGCACAGTGAAATCCTTTCTTCACATGACTCGTGTTTGTTTGGAAGCTGGGGTCAGCTGTGATCCAGCGCCCCCTAGAGCGCACAGCGCCTCGCTCAAGGACCAAAAAGTTGGTCATACCCGGGTTCGAACCCCTGACCACCTTGACCTGTATCCCAGTACGTTAAACTACTAAGCTACACTCTCTCCCCTTAATAAATGTAGATGCTCAGAGAAGACCTACGATGTAGGCGGTGTGCACCTATGGTGTAGGTTAGCGAGACACGTAAACAAAGAATATAATAGAATAGTGTTTCTTTGTCACATATACATTACAGAAGAGTGAAGTTGTTTATGGAAGGTGGAATCAGGGTGCAGGGTCAGCCACGATGTAGCGCCCCCTGGAGCACAGAGGGTTAAGGGCCTTGCTCAGGAACCAAAGAGTGGCATCTTGGCAATACCGGGGCTCGAACCACTATCAAGTAGCTCAGCCCCTTTTTTTGAAAGGCTAAGTATTTATTATTTTGATGTAAACTGTGAAACAGTGCATCCCCCCCCCAACCTTCCCGCATGTATCAGTAGCTTTCCCCGTTTGCCCTGGTCCAGAATGGAAATCATAAAGCTGAAAGCTAACCGTTCTCAACGCTCTTCATCATTACCGAACCCGTGCACACGCTGCACATGGCTGTTTTGTTTTTGGGATAAGTGTGACGCCAGCGCTAACGCGGATGCTCTTCCCCTAGGCGATGGTGGAGACGGTGAATAACCTGCTCCAGCCCCAGGCGCACGCGGCCTGGAGAGCGTTGTCGGCAGGAGAGCAGCTGCGCGCCGCCACCATGCTGCTGGACACGGTGGAGCAGGGGGCCTTCGTGCTGGCCGACAATCTGCTCAAAACCGACGTCGTCCAGGAGAACACCAACAACATCCGTAAGTCCACGCAGATCACATGAGTCGAACCGGTTTCCCGGAGAATCAAATTTGTCAGCGGGATGCAAGGATACGACGTAGAAATCAAATTTAATTCAATAATGCAATGTTTTTCCTCAAATTATCTCCTAAATACAGAATTCCAGAAGGTTCTAAATGGAAACTGTTTTATTTCTTTTGTACTTTAAAATAGATTAAGTTATTTTTCACTTTAAATAAGATTGTCGCAGCCATCGCACTAGTTTAAGTCAATGTATGGAAAAACATACTCAACTATCAACTATGGGGCCTTGCTCAGGGGCCCCAACGTGACAACGCTGACCTTTCAAGATACCCACAAACTTAACCTGCCGAGCCCTATCCACTTCCCCATAGCTCGTCACATGATTATAGCTTTCAAACTCCTTCGAGACTAAAAAAAAAATAAAAAATCCTTGAAATGTAAAATTTTTGTTTTCTTTTTTCTGAACTTTGGGATCTGATTACTGAAGTATTTATCAGGTGTCGGATAATCTCGCCCGAGGGCTTTTTATTTATTTATTTATTTATTTTGGGCCTCGGGCCACATTGATCTTCACTCCTTTGCGATGTATTCCGGGCGAGCACATTATTGGCTGTTTTATAGCACAGTCCCAGAGGGCACGGATAACACGTCTGAAACGAGACTCTCCCTCTTTGTGTCTAATACATTTCATCAGGAAAGTGTGTGTGTGTGTGTGTGTGTGTGTGGGGGGGGGTTTATATCGAGGTACCTGGTGAGTTTAAACATGAACGTTATATGGTTTATAGTGACCCGTAGGAACGAGATAAATCGGCAGATTACAAAGTACCCTGTTGAAACTGTAATAAGTAGTGTAACCGTAACAATAAAAGTAACTGATTACATTTGGTTACTTTTGCATTACTTTCATTCGTCCACTAGGTGGCACTTGATACATTTTACCTAGCAGAAGCAAATTGTTGGCTAATTTAAAAAGTAGCTAATTTAATTACACGCTTTTTTTTCCTCAGTAACTGTAACGCGTTACTGTTACTTTTAACTTGTCATTAAATTACGTAACGGCGTTACATAGACCGAGTCTCTCCCCAACACTGAGGCATGTGCCGTGATACTCGACATCCTTTTCCGGCGAATTCATCCCGGCGCTTTGGGGTAAAAAAAAAAAAACAACCCTACATCTGTACTATAGAGAGAAAGTCTTGCTATATGCGCGCACACGCCGCCATGTGTATTTCTCCCAGGCTGGAGATTACGCGTGGCGCGGTTAAGAAGTGTCGCGCGCGTATAGGCGAGAATGGATTTGCTGATACAGTGCGTCTCCTTCCTCCGAAACACAAGGATTAAGTTCGAACCGGCTGCCATGGCAACTCTGAAATGTAGGTCTCTTTTGCTATGCTGGAGATGCGAGCATTTTGGGAATTAATAAAATGGAATTTATTGTGTCTGGCACCCAATTTATCTTGATATTAAGGGATTCGGGGCGGTGTGTGAGCGAGAGAAAAAGAGAGAGAGGGAGCATGTGTGGAAGATAGACAGAGAGAGAGCGAGCGCTGGAGACACTCCCAACAAGCTCCTTTATGGTGCTGGTTTTATGCCCTTCATGCCGCGCTGAGATTAATCAGGCAGGTTTGACACGTTTAGCACACCTCCAGCTCCTGTTTGATACACTTAGTTTGCAGTGTTATAAGGTTTGTTTGGCCTACTTGTCCCCCGAGTCACCCACCTGGCGCACCGGATTCGGAGCAGAGATAACCGTAAAGCCGTGCCCTCGCAAAAGAAAGAGAATATCGCCACCGAAACGCGTCGCCTCAGGCCCTAATGCTTTTTGCATTATACATGGAGCCCATAATAAAGAGCTTCTGTGATGAACCAGAGTTCCCATTAAAGTACTGGAATCTGGGGCCATGGAAAGCACAGCGACAATGCACTATTAAAAATCAAGTGCGTAATAAAGTATCCAAAAAGGCGTCCTTTTTTTCCTCCCCCCAAACACCGGTCCAAGTTGAAGTATGCATCAAACTGACCCCGGCCGGTAATCCAATCCAAAACACCATTCCGTCATAAAGTGAGCTCCAGGACTTAACTACTCTAGGATGTCCTTGGAGTTTATAAGCCGAGTGAGGCCCAAAGTTTCACCGCCGCCAATCTGCGGTCTACAACGCAGTCGACGGTATACTGATCCAGGACCATCAGCCGCGGTCATTATAGACTAATCTGGTATAAAATGCAGTCTTCCACGAGCTTTTTGTATTTCTTCATTGCTTTCTTTCTTTCTCGTTTTTCTTTTGTCTTGTTTCTTGCGATTCTCAATAGTTCTTCAGGTCCCGTCTTCACCACATGCAGCATACCCAAATAGACGTCTATAACAATAATGAATCTCGCCTTAAGCCCATCGTAATGCGGGTCTAAAATAAATCACACCCTAATCCTTGGCCAAATTCACAACTAATACCAATCCAAATTGGCTTCTATAGGACAGAATGTTATTCTAAGCCTAAATAGATATACAGGGCTCTGGCGATGCAAAGTGGAATCTGTAGCGTCGTCATTCCCAGTGCTGTAAAATCAAAGGCGTGTCGGGGTCCAATTCGCACTGCAACTCGACGTATTAATCAAAAGTGACATTTATTAGTATATATTAGTATAAAATGCCCATGTTCTCGAAAATAAATCAATAAATAATGGATGCGGAATTATGATTATCCAAATTTAAGTGAGCAATGAATGGTATTTAGACCCATACTGGAATGCGCAGTATTGAAACTGATCCAGTTCGGCGAACGCCGATGTCGCGCTGTTCCAAGTTTAAAGCAAGACGCAGTGATGTAATAATAATAATAATAATACATTACAGTATATACTAAAGGGCTACATTGCTTCCAAAAAATGGACACGAAGCCCGTCGTAAAATGAAGCGCTCTCTAAATAGGACTCTTAAGTGAGCAATGGATGTTAAATATAAATATATAAATGGGGTGTGATACAGTAAAAGTCCCATTGCTGTGTTGTAATGATCAGAAGTGCCGTGTGGATCCAAAGTGGAATTCCATGTCAAGGTGAAGCTCCAATGCTCGAAATCCATTGAATTCACGTCATTCAAATCTCACTTTACACTGGTCGCTTTACACTTCATACACTACCTTTATTTATTTATTTTATAGCGATATCTTATTTTTATTTTCTTTCTTTTTTATTTACATTTATTTGTCTGCAATGTTTTCTTTCTTTACCCACCCCCTGTTATGTTTACGTGTGGGACGGTCATAAAGGGCATTTCACTGCATGTCCTACTGTGTGTGTGTGTGTGTGTGTGTGTGTGGGGCAAATCAAATCTGATTAAAAGACCATATGATGCGGTGCTGTTTAAAGTGTAGAGTATGGCAGCAACGAAATGTATTGGTAAAGGAGAGTATGCAGAAATTAAATAAATAAATAAATAAATAAATAAATAATTAAATACAAGACGTCCTTTGCCGATTCAAGCAGAATCCGGGAAAGATCCGGAAAAGTGCTCTCCTGCTCGCCCCATGCCGAGCCCACTTTACCTCGCCGTACCGGCGAATGCGAAATAAAAACCTGTGACTAAAACGGCAGAAATGTGCCAAGCGCCTTAATGATGTGCCACAAGATCAAGTATCATCAGTGTTGGGTGTTTTATTTGATTCCCCCGATCTGTGGTCGGGTGTGTGTGTGTGTTTGTGTGTGGGCGCTTACTGTATTTTATTACATTGCATAAATGTATCTTGTCTATTTGAGTGTTTGTTGTATTGCGTTTCCCCCAAAGCAACAATTCCATCAATTATATTAATAAGCTTAGAGAGATGAAAGATGTAAGCCACTGGGCATTTTTTGTTGTTGTTGTTGATGAACATTAAAACTTATTATTATCTGTTCATTATTCAGTTTCCAAAAGAACCAGAGTGCCGATGATGCAACGCTACCACGCATTGTTGCAATGCCTGTAATTATGACCCTGAAGGATTTCGACAATGTTTGGTTAATGGCCAAAGCAAATAATGTGTTCCTGTTTGCTGGTGCGCTTTTGTTTCTTGCCTGCAGAGTTGGAGGTGGCTCGCATGAGCACAGACGGCAACCTCCCAGATCTGAAGTTCCCTCAGACCGGAGACCAGAGCAACACCATCCACCTGTCTGCCAACACCCTTAAGCAACATGGACGGAACGGTGGGTCACCTACAGCGTCAAGTGTAGGCTCGTATCAGTGACGCTTCCTGTTCACGTTTCGTACTGCTCAATATATCTTTGTATACTGACCAAACAACACTATAGTATACTGTGTGTGTTTGAGTTATAATACGAGCTTAAAGCCTGTTCGTTTTGTGTATACATATATATATATATATATATGTGTGTGTGTATATGTATATACGTATATATGTATATGTCGAATATAACATTTTTGTAACTGTTTAAAAAGTGGTGTTTAAAATTATATAAATCATCATTTTTTTTGTTGTTTTTTTCTGTCACACGGACAGATTTAAAGTGTGCGTCATGGCAGATTTTGGTGCTTGATATGAGCTTTATATGTATGTATGTATGAGCTTTATACTACAGGTCTCTAACATAATACCCCATCATGCCGTGTAACACTCATGACTTATGACTCCAATCTTTCAGCCTTACACATTTTTCTAACACTAGCGCTCAGGAATCGCCACAAGCAATCAATATTCAATCTTGCATGACCACAATTAAATCATAGACGGGGAGAATGGTGTATGTAGCTTGAATCTACAGCTGGTAAACCTGTATTAAATAACACATTTAACAGCTTTTATAGATTTGCTAAATTCGACTGTATGTGCCTAGAAAAGGAAAACAAATATCAAATTGAGACCTAATAACTCTGCAGAACGCTTATGAATATTAATAACGTTAGTCATAAAGACCTCAGCGGAATCGATGTATCTAATTAACATGTATTTCGAGTCGTGCTCGGATGATACACATTATAAGCTGTGAGGAGCCTGTTATAGAGCACTGATCTCAAGTTTAGCCTTCTTTTAGAGTCGTCCTAATTTCCGCATCCAGGAACGTCCCAACGAGCCATCGCACTTATATAAGCATTTTCATAATGACTTATATAATAAGGGTGGGAAATGGCTGCCCTGAAAATATCACACAATACTTTTAATTTGCCTGCCTAAATTGCATTATAGACGAAATGGGGCTGCCTGTTGTTTATTTATTTATTTATTTATTTCCAGCAGGTGAAATTGTTTATTCTAATCAAATGTGCATGCATGATAATACTATTGAAATCCGACCCTAAACGGGTATGAGTCATTATTGCCGAGACTAGTTATGACACTTTGCTTGCATCAGGTTTAGAAACGATTCCCCAAGTGAATATGTGGGTAGGAAAAGCCTGGCTTCTGTGCCAAGTTCCACCAATTAAGATGGGGGGGGGGGGAACAGATTCCAGCCACTCCTATCTTTTTCAATGCACTACGCAGAATATAAAGCGGATGAATCCTTCAGCGCATTACGCAGGTTTAAGAAAACACGCCACATGTCCAATCGGCACATTTATATTCTGATTTGTCAATCAAGGAAACGATCCACCCCACCCCCTTTCCCGCCCTTTGGGCTTTATTACTTGCGCTCCCATGCAAATGAGACACGGTGTGGTGCGTCGGATGGCGTTTTATGCAGCTTTATGAGTAAGCAAGTGGCCGTGAGCCGTGCATCATCAAAGCTCGCTTCTCTTCCCTGAGTTTTTCTTTTTTTTTTTAATAAATATTCCCACCCAGAGCCTGGCGCGTCGCCGTCATCAACAGGAATCGCACAAATTGGTTTTCTTTTCTTGCCGGTGAGGCTGGAGAATTGGAGGTGTGAGTGTGTGTGTGTGTGTGTGTGTGTGTGTGTGTGTGTGTGTGTGTGTGTGTGTGTGTGTGTGTGTGTGTATTCGTTCGCTCTTCGCTTTCAGCAATAGAAGTTGGAGGCACGTAAGGGGTGGGGGGGGTGGAGTTGGGAGGTTAGAAAACTGAAATGTAGCTTTTATCCAAGCCAGCGATAAAGCAACAATGACATTTCAATGAGGCTAAATCAAATCGGTTGCTAGACTTTTTCTTTCCCTCTCTCCGTCCTGTTTTTTTTTTCCCCGCTATGAAACCTTTGTCTCTCACAGTAAGCCGCAGTCGTAAAGAACAAAGCTTTATGGGTGATGTGTATTCATTACACGACTGGGAATGCAAGTTCCAGCACTGAGTAGTTCATTCCTTTTTTTGTTTGTTTGTGTTTTTGTAAAAATAAGACAAACCAGGTTAGATGTCATTCGTTCCAATGACCAGAGTGTATTTACATGGACGCTGTTTCAGTCGTTTGTGTTCATTAGGAAACGCTGGCGTCCCGAAGCACTGCTGCGTCATGTGGGCTTTTAATGCATCATATAACCTCGATGCACGATGCGTTAAAGCCGCATACAGTACTCAACACGATGCGATTCGATGGAATCCTAAATGTGATTTAATATCGTACAGTGTTTTTTTTTTTCTTTCTTTCAGTTAAGATAAAGTCCCTTCTTTATCTTCTTTAAATTAAACAAATACATTAATTAAATTAATTTAAAAAATAACAAATACAATTTATTCAATTTATATATATATATATATATATATATATATAAATATAGGGGGTAGGGGGGGGGCACCGGTGGCTTAGTGGTTAGCAAGTTCGCCTCACACCGGCGGGGTCTGGGTTCGATTCCCATCTCGGCCATGTGTGTGTGATGTGTGTGTCTCGGAGGAGGAAAAAAAGGACCTGTGTTGGGATCATGTGTGGAGTTTGCATGTTCTCCCTGTGCCTCAGGAAGTTTTTCTCCGGGTTCTCCAGTCCGCCCCCAACCCCCCCCCCCCGGGGGTCCAAACACATGCACGGTAGGTTGATTGGCACCTTGGGAAAATTGTCCCTAGTGTATGAATGAGAGTGTGTGAGTGTGTGTGATGTGTGAATGTGTGTGTGTGTGTGTGTGTGTGCCCTGTGATGGGTTGGCTTTCCATCCAGGGTGTATCCTGCCTGCCTTATTGCCCAGAGACGCATAGAGAAAAGCACAGGCTCCCCGTGACCCGAGGGAATATCAGCCGATACGGTAGAAGATGAATGAATGATTTTTTTTATGTGTCACATGGTTAACTTTTATATTTACGCCTACCATGATTTTGAACCCTTGATAAAACAATGCTTGATGAGACTTTGATTTCCTAAATCTAAAACATATCAGGCAGTCCAAAAATAAATAAATAAATAAATTTCACCTTCATCAAAGTCCAATGCAGAACACTGCTGGATGTCCCTGACCTATTGAGACTTTTCACTTACAAATATTAACAGTGCTAATTATAAACGAACTCTTGTAGGGATCAGTTAGCCAATTAACATGGAAATGAATGGAGCCCTGCTAAGAGGGGGGAAAAAAAACACAATGACTCAAGGGCATTTAGTACAAAAAATAAAAAACGCTCTAAACTTTTTTCTTTATTCTTTTCCAAGTCTGTGTGCTAAAAATGACCCGAGCTACAAGAATCCCGGCTAAAGGGTCATTTCATTCGGTTCATTTTTATTTTTTCCCCTGTAATTGGGTCACTTTTTAGTCAAGAATGCAAACGGTTTATGGTAAGAGTCAACGTGCCAGGATACCAAGACCACTCACTCACTTGTGAGGGTGAATGTTGACTCTCTCTCTCTCTCTCGCTCTCTCTCGCTCTCTCTCTTGCTCTCTCTCATGCCCCAGGTGAAATCCGCATGGCATTTGTGCTTTACAAGCACCTGGGCACGTA
>JACRUU010000028.1:6656876-6674376 GCA_030449085.1 Kryptopterus vitreolus | reverse complement strand
TCCACCATAAATTTCATGTGAATGGAAAGTTAGCATAAGCACAGTGCCTCTAACGCCGTGTAGAAAATCAGTTTTTTTTGTGTCCAGGAAAGCGCCCCGTTCCTCTAGAAACGAAGGTAGGGTTATATAAAGAAAAGGCGGCCAATAGGACCAGTGTTCCTCACGCCATGTTTGGCTTCTCGCCCACGCAGCAGTCGGAGGAGAACTTCAACCCAAACTGCTCGTTCTGGAGCTACTCCAAGCGCAGCATGACGGGCTTCTGGTCTACACAAGACTGCCGTCTCCTCGCTACCAACCGCACGCACACCACCTGCTCCTGCACACACCTGACCAACTTTGCTGTGCTCATGGCCCACGTCGACGTCAAGGTAGGAGCCGCGCTGCGTCCCTTCACCTACCGGTGCGCTCGTGTAAAGGTTTCGCTTTGGAACGGAAACTCATTAAAGTGCGAGTCATTAAATAATCATTAAAACACGCCTGAGGTGGGGAAAAAAAAAAGCCAGGGAAAAAAAAAAGTAGCCAGAAGGGGTTTAAACCTCAGGCTTAAATGTAATATGATTGGATTTCTATTCTATCTCAAGGCAGCAATTTATTTTGACCATATTTCCGATTGTGATATAGGATTCCATAGCAAATTGAATATGTCAATAATTTTGTACAGAGTCTGACTTTTTTTGCTGTTTCCCTTGTTTCCTGTTCACTCTATTGATTTTGTTTTTATTATGTTCATTATTTCGTGTATACGTACATTTTTCACCAGTGCACCATTTTTGCATTTTGCGACACAAACGATTATTTATACTGGGGAAGAACCTCACACCTCCAGGGTCCGGGTTCGATTCCCGTCTCGGCCATGTGTGTGTGGAGTTTGCATGTTCTCCCCGTGCCTCAGGGGGTTTTTCTCCAGGTTCTCCGGTTTCCTCCCGGTCCAAAAACATGCACGGTAGGTTGATTGGCACCTTGGAAAAATTGGTGTGAATGTGTGTGTGAGTGTGAGTGTGTGTGCCCTGCGATGGGTTGGCATTCCATCCATGAATTCTTTTTCAGTAATACAGATTTCAAGCACCACTTCTCGGACAAGGAGACAAGAAAACCGAGATTTAGTAGATAAATAACATCAGCGAGAGTGCTAAGGGAGGAGGGGCTTATTTTTTTGTGTACATTTTTTTTTTTACAAGAGGTTAAATTTGGGTAGCCCAGATCCTATAATACAAAATATCCACGAGGAATTCTTCCGTTGGTTTACAGGAACGTTTTGCCACAAGAAATATTGATTTGATTCTGAAAAAGAAAAAAAAAAAAAAAAACCTATGTAAAGAAGGGATAAAGGAAATGAAATCATACTAATTAGGGCTGAGCTCTGAACAGGTGCTCACATTAGGAAAACAAACGGAACGATCCAAGCGATGCAGAGACCGGAGATCTAATAAACATGCAGTGTAGGAAGATGCAAGCTGGGTAATTCTTGGTAGGGCAAAAAACGAAGGTCTGGGTTCGTATTGCAGAGGTCAACAAGCGGCTACTAAGAATCACGCCGTCTAGAGCCGAGACGTCTGTTTTTGTAATGAGAAGTTAAAACTCCTCTATACAAGGCGTGTAGGAGTTTCAGGAAGTAGAAATCTATCGGTTCGATTGCCTTGGGAATGGAGCGCGTGTTTGGGGACGGTCGACTCGCCGGTGTTTTTGATGAACCAGCACTAAACGTCGGTTGACGGCCGCTGTTTTGCGCCGCGGCAGAGGTCGGCCCGTTCGTCTTGTATTTAAATTCGCCGGAGCTCTTCAGCCCGATGCTCACCCACCGAGAGACGCTGGATCCGAACGGGAAGGAGAGAGAGATAGAGAGAGAGGGAGTGATGAAGCACCGGAGGTGAAGCACGGGGCTTGATAATCAGACAGCGCGGTACCCAGGTGCATTTATTCCAAAAGCCTCATTTCCATATTCTCGAGTGCTTTTTGTACCTGGGAATTTTAGCTCGCTCCCGTGGCACCGCTGGAGGTTGGATATACCTTTCAGAATTATGGGCAACGAAGGGAAAGCAGTAAAGAAGAAGGAGAGAAAGAGAGCAGATGAAAACAAATTTAGGCTTTGTTGGATGAAAGAGTGTGCAGGAGATGCAAGAGACTGGAAGTGTACTGACGCGGGTCTCGTGGGAGGGAAAGAGAGATGCAGGGGGTGAAAATGGGAATCGACTAGGAGGCTGTGACGGGTTTTTCGATTAGTCGTTACGGAATAAAAAGGAGGCCCGTGGGCTGCCCTTAAGGCACACAGGAGTGCATGCATAACCTCCCAGGGTTGTTCGGAGAGATCGGCGGAGACTCGGAGCGGCAGTCAGACTCAACCGCTCACTACTGATGACTGCTCTGTTCCAGTAATACTGTAATATTTACAGCAGTACAAGGTGTTTATATGATATATATATATATATATATATATATATATATATATATATATATATATATATATATATATATCTGTTTTATATCTCCACTTGTAATCTTTAATAGAGATGTAACTGATGCTCTGCTGTAAAGATATTGGCTTTTCCATCCAATGGCTGGACGCAGCTGCTTGCGTTAATAAGGCTCCCTGAGCCGGCTTTGAACGGAATTGAATAGTGATGTGTAACCTATGGATGGATTACGCAACCATGAACATGTGTGGTAGCTGCTATTTAATGACCGTGTTGAGAAATTATTTATTTATTTACTTGTTTTTAAACCATAAACTGGTGCCAGAATCCATTTAAATAGCTGTTATTATTTAATTATGAATTAAAAATAATTTCAGTTAATATTTATATATATATATATATATATATATATATATATACTATATATATATATATATATATATATATATATATATATATACTTTTTTTTTTTTCTTCTTTTGTTTTTACTTTGTTTTTCTTTTGGTGTTTACTAAAGCCCTGATACTCTGCTAAAAACAGTAACTAACCCTACAGAGCACTATTTTCCCCAACCTCCATCCTTAAACTATCCATTTATAGCTTTGAGTTGATGTTTCCACGGCTATTGTTGGTGCTTTTTATAGACAAACCAGGGCCTGAAATGGGATTATGACTCAGCACTTCTTTTGGGGCGAACCATAGCTAAGCCATTTTGCGCCGTCGCTGTAGACAAAACACACTTGCGTCGTCTTATAGATCAAAAAAGCACTTCTATCACCGTCCTGCAATCACGTCAGACTCGGGAGAGAGAATGAAATCCAGCCATTGGTCGCTACTAGCCATGATGTGATGAAGATTGCCGATCGCTAACGGCATGACATTTCGCGTCCCGCAGTAGCGACCGTTCCACGCGGAGGTTAATCGGGAAAAATGAACGGTGTCTTCCTGATCTTTATAATTGTAGGAAATCGGCCTCGCCGCTCATTTGGAATAAATGGTCTTCGTTCACCGCGGAAAACCTCCGCGGACGTGAAAAATCTATTACAAAAGCACACAATGGAACTGTTCTGACAGTGCGTCATGACCTAGCAACACACACTTTTGAGGTGTTATTTATTTATTTTTTTATTTTTATTCAGTCCGTCGTCACTTTGAGCTTCTAAAGCCAAAAAAAACAGCGCCTTGGACCTCTAATTTACAGCAAATTAACACCACTCCACTTTGGGGTGAAGAGGTCCGTTTCACCACACTACACTCCTCATTAGCGTACCCTTTCTGCCCATCTTGAGTTGAACGTGTCTAGAAATTGCTGAGCGCACCACACACACACACACACACACACACACATACAGACCTGCTGGTTTCAAACAGAGGACAAATGGTGCTCTGCAGGACGAAAATGGAGGAGATGGAGCTGCACTTCCATCTGAAGCATATGCCCTAAATATGAGACCATTAGGAATTCAGCTTATGAAGGAAAAGGGAAATGTAACATATCCCGTGTGTGTGTGTGTGTGTGTGTGTGTGTGTGTGTGTGTGTGTGTGTGTGTGTGTGTGTATGTATGTGTGTGTGTGTGTGTGTGTGTGTGTGTGTAATATTCAAATGAAGCGAGAAGTCTCTGGGAAAAAAAGGGGGGAAAAGGCGGAATTTCAACCAGCCTTGAGAATTTTACTATATTATTACTATATTATTATTATTATTATTATTATTATTATTATTATTATTAAAATGCGCCAGTGTTCCACATTATTGTTGGTTTTGTTTGTTTGTTTTGGTGTCATAGTTAGTTTATATTTCTAACTATGATTTTCTAACTATGATTTTGATTTTCTAAAGAAATAAATATTTTTTAAAAACATATAAATAAATAAATACTGTCTGAATTACATTATGTATGATGTGCGGGTCGGAAAAAAAGAAAAATCCCAGTATGTTAATAAGGTTTTTGTTTGTGCTTCTTGCCTCGCATGTCCAGTATAATTCCGATTGAAAACGGTGAGATGTGTCGAAAGACAATACGTATGTTTTATTTATGAGGTAGGTGTGAATTAAACCCTTTTCACAGCTCCTATTTAAGTATGATCAGCAGCCGAGGTGGGGACGTGCTGCGAATGCCATGACCGCACTTAGTCATTGTAGGAATCTTTATATTTGATCGTTTTTTTAATGTTAAACCATCATTTCTGCTATATGTATATGTATTGAACTGTACATATTTATATACACTTCCAATTGGTATAGAATGTCTTTGGTTGGGCCAGCGGTTCTCAAATAGTGGGGCGTGCCCATGCCTTGGGGGCGGTGGGGTTGGTGGTGTGTGTGTGACCCCCAGTGGAATACGCTTTTTTTTTGCCATATTCGAATAAAGTATAATTCACAGTATTAGGGAAATACTGCACTTTAAGTAAGCCATTATCTTCTCTTCTTAAAGGTAAAGTACCCAATAAAGGATGTTTTCCTCTTTTAGATAGGAAGGCGCAATTATTAAATGCTATTAATAAACAATATTAGCTGTATTATCATTGTAAAAGTAATATTTGTGCCCGTCTGGAACGGATTATCCGAATTTACATTATTTCTTAATAGGGAAATTCGTTTCAGGATACAAGCTTTTTCATAACCCAAGGTTTCACTGTAGGGATAAATTTACAGAACCCTTTTTGAGCAGTGGTAGCTCGGTCTTTAAGGCATTGGGCTCTGGACCAGAAGGTTGCAGATTCAAATCCCAGGAGAACCAAGCTGTCACAAGTGGGCCCTTGAGCAAGGCCCTTAATTGCTCAGTTGTAAGTCGCTCTGGATGTGTTTATAATTTCGCTTTACTTTCCCGCGTCACAGTCTTCAGTCAGTCCACATTCGCACGGACGCCTTATTCACTTTAAATACTCTTCTGAGCCAGACACAAACAGCGGCCGGGACTGTGCGCGTGTGTTTTTTTTGCGCGGAGTGATTGCTAAGGGCCATCACAGGGCGCTGAACTGATTAGACTCCCGAGTAGCCGCACAGTGACATTGTCAAATCAACACAAGGACGAAGGCCCCGCACTTCATCCCCTCTCTCCAGCACCGTTCATTTTCGGTTTTTGTAGTCACAGTGGATCATGACGGCATGCGGCTGTAGTTAAGCGTCATGTCACAGCGAGGACTTGAACACCCGTTTTTGGCGCAGGGAGAATGACTGTAATTACTGTAATTCAGTGATCAAGGTGCAGAGGATGTGCGAGTGGAGTTTTTGTGGGTGGAGTCTGTGTTCTAGAAACAGAGAGAGAGAAAAAAAACATCTGTGTGCTGCAAGAGGAAATCGCAACTCTGAGAGAGAATTTGATAGTGGGGGAGGATACTGTATACATTACACATTCAAAAACCCGCTTCAAAATATCATAACATAGACCATCGCAACTGGGAGACCAACTGTAACTTTTCATTCATTCATCATCTACCGCTTTATCCGATCTTCCCTCGGGTCACGGGGAGTCTGTGCCTATCTCAGGCGTGCGTCTATGGGCATTAAGGCAGGATACACCCTGGATGGAATGCCAACCCATCACGCAGGACACACACACACACACACACACACACACATACACTAGGGACAATTTTCCAAGGTGCCAATCAACCTACTGTGCATGTTTTTGGACCGGGGGGAAACCGGGAACTCTGGTCAAAAGTTGATTATTTCCCAATAAGAACATGAACTGAAATGCAAATCTTATAAAATGTTCATTTTATTTTAATGAACAAAAATGATCTGATTTTATAACACCCACAAAACTAGTCATTTCCTGTGATTACTTTCACTGTAGCGTCGATAGGCAGTGTTGGCCTGTTTTCTTGTCTCTATACTAAATATTAGGAAAAAGAAGGATGGAGAGAGAGAGAGAGAGAGAGAGAGAAGGAACAAAGGAACTTTGTTCATCCCAATTTCAGAATCCTAATTATTTTGAGAATGTCAAAATAAATAAATGAATATAAAAATGCTTTACATTTCAAACTGGAAACTCCTTTCAAATTATTATTATTATTATTATTATTTGTTGTTTTTTTTATGTTGACTATTCATTACACAAGCACATGTAAACAACTTGTAAAACTAGACTCATTCATAAATTGACTCATTACTATAGACTCATGCGTAAATTGATTAATTACTATAGATTAAATTGACTCATTACTATAGAGTCATACATAAATTGACTCATTACTATAGATTCATACATAAATTACATAAATTGACTCATTACTATAGATTCATAAATTGACTCATAAATTACATAAATTGACTCATAAATTACATAAATTGACTCATTACTATAGTCTACATAAATTGAATAAATAAATAAATTGACTAAAAAATACATAAATTGCTATTCATTTCATACATAAATTGATACTGGCAACTCCTTTAAAATTATTATTATTATTGTTTTTATCAATTTATGTTGACTATAAATTACATAAGTAATTATAAACAAATCACACAGAGCTACACGGCAAATGAATCCCATTCTGACCAATCGGACGTAAACAAGGTCAATGTGTAGTCTAGTATGGTAAAACCAAGCCCAGTCATTGTATTTATTTATTTATTTTTTATACATATAAACCCATTGCACAAGAACTAGCTGTTGGTACAACACCTTCACACAAGCGAGCTTTTAACGAGCTACATTTATAACCTCAGCCCACATAAATATAATAGAATGCGTGGCAAAAATAGACCTTGAGCACATGCACTTCATATAATGAATTTGTTTGCAAATTGTCCAACCTACAAACTGCAGGGGGGGAAAAGATGGTTTGCAGAGTCGTTACTATAGCGTATCTACAATGCAGTAAGCGTAAATAAAGCTCGGGGCTATGTGTTGTTATAAAGCGGAAAAAAAAAGCATGTCTACCTCTGCATGGAATATGTGTATGCCCTTTTTTTTATCCATCTGTTTGTATTGCATTACATATGCAGTGTGTATGAATATATAAAATCATATGCTTTTTTTCGTAGACCACACGGATACATAGAGGAGAAATATAGCACGGGAACCTGAGAGAGAAATGTTTTTTTTGTTTGTTTATTATTTTTTTTAAAATATATACAAGTTAATCAATGCAGCCGCAATATTCACTATTTGCACTTGCGTAATCTTGTACGTGATGCTGAGTGTAGGATAGCATCTGTATTTCTGCTCATTAATATTCAGGAGTAATGTGAAGTACCGGGTGTGGTTAAGGGGGATAGGCGGAGTTGAGGGTTTAACGCTAAAACGGGGGCTCGTGCGGTCCCCGAAGGTTTTTGTCGCATACGCGCCCCTGTATCAGTCATGCACTTCCTGTCTGCGCAAGTGCCCTCCACTGGGACTGTACACGGCCGGAGTCTGGAGGGAAATTAGACATTGTGTTGCTGCCCACCGAATCGGAGTTTGCTTTCATAAATCAAACGCTCGCTGCCTCTAATTGCCGAAATAACTAAATAAAACAGAAATAAAAAATCCTTGGCCAAAAAAGTCTATCGTGGGGAGAATTCTAAAGATTAGTTCAAAATAAATAAATAAATAATAGGCACATTTTCTTAAATATATATTATATATTTTTTGTAATTATTATTTTATTATTTTAAATGCACTAAATGATGCATTTAAACTCAATATATAGAATGCCATTATATTAACTATTTTTTTATTATTTATTTGTATATATTGCATATATATATATATATATATATATATATATATATATATATATATATATATATATATATATATATATATATATATATATATTATTTATATTTTTATGCACTAAATGATCAATTTAAACTCAATATATAGAATGCAATGCATTATATATATATGTTATGGTTTATATTGCATATATATATATATATATATATATATATATATATTTTTTTTTTTTTTTTTAATGCACTAAATGATCAATTTAAACTCAATATATAGAATGCCATTATACAATATATTTTTTTATTATATATATTGCATTATATTCTATATATATATATATATAATTTATTTATTTTTTTTTTTATGCACTAAATGATCAATTTAAACTCAATATATAGAACTATCAGTATATGTCAAAGGGGGGAAAGTAGTAGCCATGAGGCGAGCAGCGAGTACTGCACAATAGAGTGTGATGAATAAATGACAGATAAATCTTGCCATGCCTCGCTGGTGTCTTTATAAGTGGCGCAGGAGCGAGTGGCCACGCGCGGTGTAGTACAGCGCCATTATTACACTCAATTTCGCGTCTCGTTCCGGAGACGAACAGCCTCAAGGTCTTGAGTGAGCTCTTCGAAGCACTTTATTATTTGGACCGTACACTGGGAGTATATTGGGATAATGGATAGAGACAGAAAACCATTGGGTTACCAGGAGGCGTCGTCGCATGCTTGCAGGATTCTGTCCTGGGATCCTACGGACTTTACTGTCGTCACTGGTAGCCTGTCCGAGATTTCATTTATCAGCATTTCCAGCTGGGTTTCTGATCATAAGGCTGTCGGTTCGAGCCCCAACACTACTACGCAAGGCACGTAACCCTGTTTGCTCCAAGGGCGCCGTACGATGGCTTGACCCTGCGCTCGGACCCTGGGATATGCAAAAATGAGGGTATGAGGGGTAGCGCAGTGGTTGAAGGTGCCGGGGTTCGAGCCCCGGTATCGCATTACCCTTAATCCTCTGTACTCCAGGGGCGCGCAGTATCCTGGCTCTGACCCAAACAAACCGAGGAAAACGGTTTCACATGTGCTATAATGTACAGACGTGGACAAAATTGTTGGTACCCTTTGGTCAATGAAAGAAAAAGTCACAATGGTCACAGAAATAACTTTAATCTGACAAAAGTAATAATAAATAAAAATTCTATAAATGTTAACCAATGAAAGTCAGACATTGTTTTTCAACCATGCTTCAACAGAATTATGTAAAAAAATAAACTCATGAAACAGGCATGGACAAAAATGATGGTACCCCTAGAAAACACAGAAAATAATGTGACCAAAGGGACATGTTAATTGAAGGTGTGTCCACTAATTAGCATCACAGGTGTCTACAACCTTGTAATCAGCCATTGGGCCTATATATGGCTCCAGGTAATCACTGTGTTGTTTGGTGATATGGTGTGTACCACACTCGACATGGACCAGAGGAAGCAAAGGAAAGAGCTGTCTCAAGAGATCAGAAAGAAAATTATAGACAAGCATGTTAAAGGTAAAGGCTATAAGACCATCTCCAAGCAACTAGATGTTCCTGTGAGTACAGTTGCACATATTATTCAGAAGTTTAAGATCCATGGGACTGTAGCCAACCTCCCTGGACGTGGCCGCAGGAGGAAAATTGATGACAAATCTAAGAGACGGATAATCCGAATGGTAACAAAAGAGCCTAGAAAGACTTCTAAAGAGATTCAAGGTGAACTTCATGCTCAAGGAACATCAGTGTCAGATCGCACCATCCGTCGTTGTTTGAGCCAAAGTGGACTACATGGGAGACGACCAAGGAGGACACCATTGTTGAAAACGAATCATAAAAAAGCAAGACTGGAATATGCCAAACTACATGTTGACAAGCCACAAAGCTTCTGGGAGAATGTCCTGTGGACAGATGAGACAAAAATTGAAGTTTTTGCCAAGGCACATCAGCTGTATGTTCACAGACGAAAAAATGAAGCATATCAAGAAAAGAACACTGTCCCTACTGTGAAACATGGAGGAGGCTCTGTTATGTTCTGGGGCTGCTTTGCTGCGTCTGGCACAGGGTGTCTTGAATCTGTGCAGGGTACAATGAAATCTCAAGACTATCAAGGAATTCTAGAGAGAAATGTACTAGCCAGTGTCAGAAAGCTTGGTCTCAGTCGCAGGTCATGGGTCTTGCAACAGGACAATGACCCAAAACACACAGCTAAAAACACCCAAGAATGGCTAAGAGGAAAAAATTGGACTATTCTAAAGTGGCCGTCTATGAGCCCTGACCTCAATCCTATTGAGCATCTTTGGAAGGAGCTGAAACATGCAGTCTGGAAAAGGCACCCTTCAAACCGGACACAACTGGAGCAGTTTGCTCATGAGGAGTGGGCCAAAATACCTGCTGAGAGGTGCAGATGTCTCATTGACAGTTACAGGAAGCGTTTGATTGCAGTGATTGCCTCAAAAGGTTGCGCAACAAAATATTAAGTTAGGGGTACCATCATTTTTGTCCATGCCTGTTTCATGAGTTTATTTTTTTACATAATTCTGTTGAAGCATGGTTGAAAAACAATGTCTGACTTTCATTGGTTAACATTTATAGAATTTTTATTTATTATTACTTTTGTCAGATTAAAGTTATTTCTGTGACCATTGTGACTTTTTCTTTCATTGACCAAAGGGTACCAACAATTTTGTCCACGTCTGTATATAAAGGCTGCATACATTAAAGGTTATTCCCTTCTACATTAAAGGGACGAGATGCGTCAATGGGCAAAAGTATTGGAACACGTGTTGTAAGTCCTCAGAGAGTAGCAGGTGTATCGCATGTGCTCGCATTAAATCATCCCTTCACTTGAACTGTCTGGCATAAAGCTGGTCGAGCATGACGGTACCTTTGTGCACAAAGCAAGCTTTATATACACTGTAGAAGCTGGAGTGGTGAATCATGAAAGGCCTTAATCTACTTGTAAAGCCTCATTCATCTGCTGCATGTATTATATATAACCAAAAAAAACATATATATATATATAATATATATAGATATATATATAGATATATATATATATATATATAATATAATATATATTATCTAATAAGCTTTGTTTCTCATTCCCCTTGGTACACATTTGTAGTTATAATGACCTTCTGGGAAGTGTTGTTGGAGATTTGTGCTCGTACAAGGGTCAGGGGAAACGCGGGTGGTTTTTAATTTATTTATTTATTTATTTTTCTTCTTCCCTCGCTGTATGTGGAAATGTTTTGAGGCACAAACTTCCGTGTTCGGGGGGTGGGGGTTTTTTTTGTCCCCACCCACTTTCTGGTCGACTCGGATTCTTCTTCTTCTTCTTCTTAAAAGCCATCTTGTTTTTGCACCTTGCGTCTCGAATATTTCACCCTTTATTTGATCTTTATCACCATGGACCGCTCAAAGCAACTTTAGGGGTGCGGGCGTTTTTGCCATGTAGCTTGTTTATCTTGTAAACTATACTATATTGTAAATAAACGTGGATTCCTATGCAACTTGATTCGCAGCTTCCCTGTAACAGAATACCGTCGTTTTTCAAAATACAAGATCGTTCAGACTCGGATAATAAATGAAAAATAATTCAGGTACCAATTGGTCCATGGACCAAGGGGTTGGGGTGGGGGGGATTGACCCTCTTGCTAACAGCATGCAAATAAAGCAGTGATCCCAAAGCAGAAGAAGAAATACTGCAGGATAACATCTGCAAATTGCCATTTGAAGTATGTATTGAATAATAGGAATCTTCGGGGGGGTATTTACATGATTAAAAAAAAAAAAAAAGATTTAATTAGAGATTTGACAAACGGCGTCTGCATTGCTTCTGCGAGTGCGGCCACGAGCCCAACTTGCTGCCGAAAGCACAATCGAACTGTCCACTTATTGAAACGTATTTAATTAGTCTAGCCCCGTTGGTCTGTTCTACTTTAATTGGACTATTTTTGACCTGGGTCTGATCTCAGACGTCGGACAGCTCACTGCGTGCAGGACGGCCCCAAAACTGGCCGTAGTTGCATAAGGCTTCCTAAACATCCAGCAAGCTTCTCTCGTGTGATGCATTTCGTCCGTGCTTATAATGAGTGCCCGAGTGTTTGGGATCTGTGGACGGAGAGAGTTTTTTTTGGGGGGGGGGGGGGGGGGGGGGGGGGGGGGGTCATGGTGGCTACACGGATCGTTAATAATATCCGGGGGTAAGACGCTATGCGACGGTGAGCCCTGGTGGCCCAGGCGTATTTTTTATTTATTGTTTTTCTTCGTGTTTTTGTTCGGCAGACGTGAACGAGCCGCGGCGGTGCACTTCACGCGCGGCCACACAGGAGCAATAAAACCACAGCACTGTCATTACAAACCCTTCACAATGAGTGTGTGTGTGTGTGTGTGTGTGTGTGTGTGTGTGTGAGAGAGGATGGTGCAATTTGTTTCAGATTGTGTTAATGTATTGCACTCTCTCTTTCTACCGTTCTCGTTTTTTTGTGTTGGTGGGATTGATCTGTCTCTATCTATCTATCTATCTATCTATCTATCTATCTATCTATCTATATCTATCTATCTATCCATCCATCCATCCGTCCGTCCGTCTGTCTGTCATTCTACAGTATCTGTCTATCTGTCATTCGACACGATCTGTCTCTATCTATCTGTCTGTCATTTTACAGTGTCTATCTATCTATCTATCTATCTATCTATCTATCTATCTATCATCTATCTATATCTAAGTCACTATCTGTCTGTCATTCTACAATATCTCTCTTTGTCTGTCTGACCGTCTGTCATTCTACAACATCTCTCTCTCTGTCTGTCTATCGATCTGTCTGTCGTCTCTTTCTCTCTCTCTCTCTTTCTCTTCTATTTTACTCTGTTTACAGACAAAAAAGAGGGAGGGAACAGAACGTCTCTCTCTGTCTAGCTCTCTCTCTCTCTTCTCTCTCTCTCTCTCTTCCTGTCCTGTGTACATCTCTTTCTGTCTGCCTCTCTCTCTCTTTCTCTTCCTATGTGTACATCTGTCTGTCTGCCTCTCTCTTCTCTTCCTATGTGTACATCTGTCTGCCTGTCCTGCCTCTCTCTCTCTCTCTCTCTCTCTCCTCTCTCTCCTCTCTCTATCGTCTCTCTCTCTCTCTCTCTCTCTCTCTCTCTAATATATCTCTCTATATATATATATATATATATATATATATATATATATATATATATATATATATATATATATATATATATATATATATATATATATATCTATATATATATATATATATATATGTCCGAGTGGACCGCAGTCAATGTTTTTTTTTTTAATTTCTTGAAGACTCTACAAAGTTTGTGATTTTAAATCATGAGCGTGTGTTGTTCTGTACACGTGCACACTGGAAGGGAATAAGTGCGAGTGCAAATGTTCGACACCACAAATATGCTCATGTAATATTCTACAATCCCTTCACCAAGAGTTTGTGTGTGTGTGTGTGTGTGTGTGTGTGTGTGTGTGTGTGTGTGTGTGGCTTGTGTAATTTGTTTCAAATTGTGTTAATGTATTCCTCACTCCCTCTCCCTCTTGTTGTTGTTGTTGGGACAGAGCGCAGACCCGGTGCATGACCTGTTGCTGAATATGATCACATGGGTGGGAATCCTGCTCTCGCTGGTCTGCCTGCTCATCTGCATCTTCACCTTCTGCTTCTTCCGGGGCCTCCAGAGCGACCGCAACACCATCCACAAGAACTTGTGCATTTCGCTCTTCATCGCCGAGACGCTCTTCTTGACCGGAATCAACCGCACCGACCAGCCTGTAAGGCGCACACACACACACACACACACACTATAATTGAATGAGAATTGAAGCCTTTCTTGGACCGTTGCTTCACACAGTGGTGTCGGCTAATCCCCTTTTTATGTAGCACTAAGTATGTTTACAGGAATCAGTTGCTCATTGGCGATCATTCATGCCTTAGTTATTTTATATTTGGATTGGGCGTCATGTTCTGCTCCGCCAGCTGCTGCTGACGCACGCGTGCTTCAGGGAGCTGCCGGTGGGATTGTGTGGGGGGGGGGGGTGTGTGTGGTTTTTGTGTGTACATGTATTTAACAATTTGTGAGGACCAATGTGAACCAAAATACTCTATCGATCTATCAATCTGTTATTTTACACTATCTGTATGTCTGTCATTCTACAGTATCTGTCTGTCATTCTGCAGTGTGTCTGTCTATCTATCTATCTATCTATATATCTATCTGTGTCTGTCTGTCTGTCTGTCTGTCTGTCTGTGTCTGTCTATCTCTGCATGTCTGCCAATCTATCTATATCTGTAGGTCATTCTACAGTATCTGTCTGTCTGTCATTCTACAGTATCTGTCTGTCATTCTGCAGTGTGTCTGTCTGTCTATCTATCTGTGTCTGTCTGTCTGTCTGTCTATCTCTGCATGTCTGCCAATCTATCTATATCTGTAGGTCATTCTACACTATCTGTCTGTCTACACGCATATTTATAATTCTTTTCTTATTACTTATTTATTTATTTTACCCTTTCTTTCTTGTCAGATATCTATCTATCTGTCTCTGTCTGTCAGTCTATCTATATATCTGTCTGTCTATCTGTCATTCTACATTATCTCTCTCTCTCCCTATCTATCTGTCTCTCTGTCTGTCAGTCTATTTGCCTATCCGTCTGTCATTCTACACTATCTATCTATCTATCTATCTATCTATCTATCTATCTATCTATCTATCTATCTATCTATCTATCTATCTATCTATCTATCTATTTGTCATTCTATAGTATCTGTCTGTCTATCTATGACAGTCTACTGACAAAAAAGGACAGAAAGTGAAATGGGTTGTTTAAAAAAAAAAAGAAAAAAAAAAAAAAAAAGCACATATTAATTCTATGGTGTCCACAAACTTTTATCCATTCTTTCAATTTTTTCTCCACATTGGGAGGGAAAAATAAGCCAGACAGATTTTTTCCCCTACTGTACTCCTCCTCCTCCTCCTCCTCCTTTCTTCACTCTCACCACGTTCTTCTGTGTTCCTTCACTACCAAAAAACTCAATATTACCTGCTGGTTTTTTTATCTAGTGCCTCCGTGTATAGAAGTGATTCATTGATGGCGAGCGAAGGACCGAACCGAGTCCCTTCACGCCACAGAGCTCATTTGCTTGCGAGAGCTTCCGGGCCGTCGTGTCTGTAGCTCTCATGAGCGACTGTTGATGGGGGTCGTAGAGGTGCCGTGACGTGAGAACAGCGTCGGCCAAACCCTCCTGCTCTACATCGTTAGCCGTCTGATGTCTAATCGAGTTGATCCGGGCGCAAATTATAACAATAAGCGACGACGCAAAAGCAGCCGATCACAAATTGCAGAAATTAAACGACTGTCTAACAAAACGATCAATACGTTGCACGCAATGGCACGTAGCCTAGCCAAGTTTCAAACGTCTACCGGGAGACTGTGAGGCTGTAAATTCATATTCGATTTCAATTTTCACACAGAAACCCAACCAAGAGTGAAAAATTAAAAAAATAAATAAAGTAAAAAAAAAAAAAAAAAACAAAGTGCTATTTAAATGCCTGAGCCACTGGTGAAATGTACATCATGAATTTTTTGCCAAAAAAAAAAAAAAGGTCAAAACACTTAATAGCATGATATATTTTTTTTTTTTTTAAAGCAAAAAAATAAATAAAGACTTTGGGTTTGAAATTCTAATACACCGTACGGTTTATGGAAGGACTTTGACAGTTTGAATGGTCTGCACATTTATTATTTTATTATGGTTAATGGCTTTAAAAGAACACATTTTCGATTCTACGGATTCCTAAAGAGGTTCTTCAGAGACTTAACCACTTTAACTTTATAAAGAAGTCACAAAAAAGAGAGAAAAACTAGCCGTTTCTTTCTTTCTTTCTTTCTTTCTTTCTTTCTTTCTTTCTTTCTTTTCTTGTCCATCACTGGTATTTTAAAACATGTTTTAAGAGCAATGTGGCTAAATAGTACTTGTACAGCCTATAATATAGGAAAATATGTTTACAGTAATGTACAGGTCCTAATATAGCTTTGACTTAATGCGCTTTTTTTCTTTCGTTCTTCCTTCCTTTTTCTTTCTTTCTTTCTTTTATATCTGTGAACCCTTTCATTCTGCCGGCTTAAGGCAAATACTTTACATTCATATTCACGGCATATAGCAGACGCCCTTATGACGCGACTTACAACTCAGCAATTGAGGGTTAAGAGCTTTGCTCAAGGGGCCACTAGTGGCAGCTTGGTGTTACTGCGATTTGATTGGACCAGTTTGAAATAGTTTAGTAAAGTACAGCTAATTAAAAAAAAAGTGTAGAGTATTGAATTACATTTACTTCTGCCTAATTATAATTTGCTTATTACAGTTTGTTTATTTTTATGATTATAGTGTCGAATTTTACAGTGGTGTGAAAGTGTTCCTGATTTAAATTTTTTTTTTTACACATTTGTCAGATGTTTTATAAGGGAATATAATATAAATATAAGGGAAAACCAAAATCCCAAACCCCTGTGTATCTTTGCGGGGGAAAAAAACTCCATATTTCCCAATTTATTGAATATACAACATTATATATGAGCCATAGAATTGCAAGTTGGATTCATCGGTAAAGTTATTCGTCAGAGTCGCGAACAAACAAACACCTTTGCTTTATCCCAGTAGTTTCCCCGTCTTAACAAGCCCCATCGGTAATTGATTCGCTAACCTTGCAGGCTGAAATTGCTGAAAATCCTCCAGGCGCTGAGCATCACCGATGGGAAGGGTTAAACGCTATAGGTCAGGGTTAATGGTTAATCCCCTTGAGGGGAAAAATCTCATTATCAGCCAAGCTGGGGGGAATAAGGAGGAGAGGGGGGGTGCAGTGTGGGTTAGGGGTACGTCCTTGTTACCTCCCCGACAGAGCCGTTCCTCTCTCCGAATCTCACCTTCCTTTGTTCATCATCTCTAGAGCCTTATTTATGTTTTGTCATTTACGTGAGGAAGCGATTAATCACTTAATCAGTTGTTCGACGCGCCCACGCCCACGCCGACGACTCCAGAGCTCTTTATTTAATGACGGCGCTCGCTGCGTGCTGCACGGAGACTGTTCCAGGGGTTTTTTTTGGTAATGCTGTTGGATCTGTTGTACTACAAATGACATCCATATGTTGAGAAGGAGGAATCTTCATACAGATATATATATATATATATATATATATATATATATATATATATATATATATCTATATATATATATATATATGTATTTCGATATATATATATATATTTATAGCAGCACCGAATACATCCAGATGATGAAGGCCTTGAAGAAGCGCTATGAAACGTTTCTCTTTTGTCCATCTGTCAAGATTCTGTCATGATAATGATCCGGGTTTT
>JACRUU010000028.1:6634376-6651876 GCA_030449085.1 Kryptopterus vitreolus | reverse complement strand
ACAAAGCTCAAAGCCTAAAGGGATTCATCCGAGCATGCTGCATTATGGGAAGCGTGGAAAAAGGCAGACACTGGAGGAGGGACTAGCGGTTGGCCAGGATTAACATCTGCAGGTGCACATGCGTATAAATATTCATACGGGGACACTTCGGGAGAGACGGAGAAAAAAGAAGCTTTAATGACTATATGAATGTGCGCCGTTATTGATGTTCCTGCTTTAGCGTTTTAATGAAATGCAATGAGTCACTGAGACTGATATCATGAACAAGTCACGTGGGAACCCATTATGAGCGAGAAGGCAGCAAGCTGATTTTTTGACGGCAAGCTGATATTTCATTCCTCCAATCGGAGTAGGAGATTCGATGTGTAAGGTGTTTGATTTGTGTCTCGCTTTCAGTCAGGCTTCGGCGGCACACTGAAGTAGATATGATTATGCATCAAACAATAGGACTCGTTGTGTTGCGGGACTTATTCATGTCAGCGCAAATATTAATCAAGATAAAGAAGATGCCGTATGCTTATGACTCTAAATCTCAAAATGAAGGTCATGAGGTCCCCCCCCCCCCCCCCCCCCACCCCCCACCACACACACACACACACACACACAAACCAGAGAGAAAATTGTACTTTAAATAATGTGATTCTTTCATTTATGATGATTGTATTCATACAGATATTTAATAATCCGAAGCACCACGTTCTCAAAGAACATAATATCCTACATGCATTGTCAGGTTCCCTCATGAGCAGATTGAATTGCGTCTCGAAAAGTGTTTTTGGATTGAAGGCCAAACAGAAAAGCCTCCGAACGCTTTCCGCCCACAGACGTTCGCGCTTTGTTTGTGTGCGCTCGAGCGCGAGTTTGTTCATATCTTTTATGAATTTGCTATGAATCAATCCATTGAGGTCAAGTTCTGAGTCATTCTAAATGATTAAATAGATGAAAGATTTGCAGGTCTCGAGTGTGTGCGTGTGCGTGTCGACGGGCACAGACGCGGCGTTTCTGAAGCATTTCGACATGCAGAATATCCATGCGTCCGTTTTCCCTCCCTATCGAACTGTGAATCCAGGGCGAGTCGACGCTTTCTGGCTAGTGTGTTTACAAGTCGAGCGAAAACAATGAAACGGGACGGCAACAACGTCGCGAGAAATCTGAATCCCCGACGCAAACACAAGGCGAAACTTGACAGAAACTGATTAATTAGGCAAGTCTGCGCGCTGCTGCTACGTCTTTGATAACGTCTCAGATGAAACTAGATAATTTTGTAATCAGACGTCCTATTCATGCTGATAATTAGATGATTACAGTCTCCTGTTTTCACACGGCTAATTCACCAGGCACAATTTCAACTGTTCAGGCCCGCTTTTGATTAGGGGTTGAAAAGAAAAGGGTGGGTTCAAGTAGCAACAAAAACAAATGCTTCTGTGCTTCGCTGTGTCTTTTAAACCCAATGTCATTTAAAGCTTCCCCTAGCATGACTTTGAAACCTGGATGGTTTACCCGGCTTTCTTTATCAACCTTGAGAACGTCTTACATTTACCCAAAGTGTCAGCTATGTAGTGTATTTGCTACATCGGACCCCAGAGCTACCTCACAAAATACATTTCTCTTTGACCTAGCATGCTAGCTACATGTTATTCACAGCTAGCGCGTTGTTTTGTTTTGTTATCAGACTTATTTGGCCTACTACTTTTACCTCAGATTTATTATGGAATATATTTAACACTAACCACACCTTCAGCATTTGCCACAAATTTAGCTTGCTAACATTTGTTTACTCAGATCCAGCGTATTGGCTACATTTTCCTAGCGTGCTACTGTAGCTATTCACACTTTGCCACTTTCAGGCAAAACATAGCAACACACCAAGCAAATACAAAATGCATCTTTTTTTTTAATTATTACAGTATCTCCTTTTCACACATTTCGTTCCCCAGGTACCCCAGGTCGTAACTTCAGGCAAGAAAGCGCAACGGAGGGAAAAGGGTTGAAAACTCTGTGTAGGTGTCCTCTTCGCCCTGCTCTGTTTAGCGTCCCTGTATTGACTTACGAGCTCTGCGTTTTTCCACGAAATGATTTATAAAGCTATTCGAAACGGTGCGCGAAAACCGAGGACCGGTCGGCGCTCGGCTCGGCCCGGCTCCCCAGAGTCACGACCTTCCCATTTCATCTCTGACACCTGTTAAATTCAGATGTATGCCTTTGTTTCTGAGAGTATGTGCTTGACCTGCCATATCACGCGGCTGGGGTTTTTGTTGTGTAAAGCACAGAGTGATGGCTCAGTTGTCGCCAGCGCCGAGCCGAGCCGATTCAAAGTCTGGGTAATAAAGCAGATTTGATCCGCGCGCACACACTGAGGATTTGGATGTAATAAGCACAGCAGTACGAGAGATGGCCAGTTGTGGTTCTCTCATTACGAAGCATTAAGTAGGATTATGCATGCCAATATGGGCCTCCAAATTTGACAGTTCGAGCCAAGATTGAGTCTCTTGTCATCGAGGTAATATTCAAGATGACGCACAGAATTGGGTTCCGACAGACTCTGTTTGAAATAACACCACTAGTTGGGGCTGGTTCGATTCGGTTTGACAAATAAAGCAGCTTGACCCCTTTAAATACCGCACCGCATTAAAGAACAGCATGATGAGGAAAGCACTGGACTTATCTATCTATCTATCTATCTTTAAATGACAAAACAAGGAGTAAGCTAGCATTTAGACTGGATATGGCTTTATTTAGCTCTTTTTTTGCTTGCGGCCCGAGTGCAGCTCGGAAAGCTTTCATGCAATTCCAGGTTCAAAATGCGCTTGAAGCCTGAACACGCTAGCAAACTGTGACAGGAATGCCATTCAAAGAGCTGTGTAACATGTCTTTCTTTGCCAGCTACATTTTCCTTCGGCCTTACTCGCTAGCTCGGATTTCTTATTTATATCCGGACTTACATTTTTCTCATTGTTTGCTGCCTATGTTTTTTTTTTTCTTTTTGTTATTTTTTTTTTTTTTTTTTTTTTTTCGGGCCCAGGTTATTACATAAATTGACAGTCCATATAAGACACACTCATACTGTACTTGTTCTGGCAATTTAAAGGCTGTAAACAGTTTTGGGTTTGGGAATATACAGAGGATAATCTTAACAGCAAACTCCGGCGATGTTTGCATCATTTATGCCTTAATTTTAGCTAATATCTGCGACACAATGTTTTTTTTTTCCCTTAAAGCGACTACTTAACCCTTAATGAACAACTTGCTAGGTGAAGTGTTGGGGTACTAGCATTATAGTCCCCATGAATTGTCTGGGATTACACTTTTTTAATTATAGTTTTTTTTCGTTTAGTATTTTTTGAAGTTTTAATTTCCATTGAAACAGTAATTCATGCTGAAATGTACAGTAGTACTGAAAATTGGCCTTTTTAAAACAGTAAATAGTTACCAGCATACACTACAGGCCAGATTACGCTGGACTTGATGGTCAAATGAGAGTTCGGGGCAAGATACAATGTCAAGAACGTCAAGTTGCTGAGCAAAACTTTTCAGCCTTATTAGTGGTATAAAGGTTATAGGTTATATATATATATATATATATATATATATATATATATATATATATCTATATATATATATATATTATATATCTATATATTATATGGATGGATGGATGGATAGATAGATGGGGCAGAAAGATGGACGGACGGAGGGACGGATGGATGGATGGACAGATAGATATAGATAACTAATAGAATTAGTTCTGGGGCACACTTGCTGTATCTTACCCTATAATACGGTAAAATACTATTATATTTACACGTAAATCCACTTTAAGTATCCTTTTGATGTCATTGCATGTCAAATTAAACTGGATTTATCCAGAACTTCAAATTCTGCAGCTCTTTTAAGCTTTTATGGGGTTAATTTTATGGGGGGCCTTTTTGATTAGTTATTAGGATTCTTCCCTGCCGTAACACACACACACACACACACACACACACACACACACACACACACACACACGGGTTCTGACGGGGCGTGAACTAATTTGTGCTTCCGAAGCGATTCGATTGAGTTTGTTGTGAAACATGTTTTGTCTTGTCTCTTGGCTCGAGCTGTGTCATGCTTCATTGTGCATGAGGCTTTTTTTGTGTCTATTGTCTTTCTGCTTGAGTCAGTTTGATTTATGCCTATTTCACCGTCTCTGCTCAGCGCACTTAACGTTTCTTTTTTTGTGCGCTTTTGCTTTCTTGTCTTTGCATTTTCTTTTTTTTCGATGCCTGTATTATAGACTGGACTGTAGTGCCATGGGTTTGAGCTTATCGACCCCCCCCCTTCCCCCCCGTTCGTTTTTTCTTTTGTGGATTTTCTCGTGTCCATTATCCCCACTCTACACCCTGCGTTTCACAAAATCAATCCCCAGTCTTTTTCGTCACAGACCCCCCCCCTTTTTTTCGTATAAATTTCCATTTTTGCGATCCTTCTAGATAGCAAATGCATTGTCTTAAAGAATAAAGCACGCGCGAATAAAGAGCTCGTTCCTTTCAGGCATTGAGATGCAGCAGGGCCTAACGAGCCCCCTATCTAACGAGATCTCCAGCTCGATTTGCCAGGGGTGAGGCTAATGAGAAGTTGTCGTCGTCTTCATACACACACACACACACACACACACACACACACACACACAAAGCAAAGCAGTTTGATAATTACTGCTGAGCTGCCTGCAAGACTGATCTCACATTCACACCACACTTCTTTTTTTTCCCTTTTCCAAAACTATCGCCTCCTTAACCGCAGGTGCGAAAACCCCCCCCCCCCCCCCATTTTATTTCTCCTTCTCTCTTTTTTTCTACCTTTTCCTGTCTAACTCAATTACTACAGACATATGAATGCAGATTTTGCTCATTTAGGGCGTCGTGAAATTATGCCTAGAAATTGCCTTAAATTTGCTTAAACCGTTTAAAACGCGTTTCGACACACACTCGCAGTAATTTCCTTCAATTTTTTTTTCACCCCCCCACCACCCCTATATTTAACCCACGCTATTAGCCCAGTGGCGGTGCTACCTGCGAGGAGGACTAGTTTAGATGTTATTTTTCACAAGTCGTAAAAAGCCACGCGTCCTTATTTGCTTAAACGCCCGGCAGGAAAGCTTCTTAATATATTAGAAGATTCGACTTCAAATACAGCTTTAGTTTTTCTCCCCCCGAGATAAAATGAACGGTAATTAGTGTGTGTGTGTGTGTGTGTGTGTGTGTGTGTGTGTGTGTGTGTGTGTGTGTGTGTGTGTGTGTTTATGTGCACATGTGGGAGTGTGTACAGATCTGTCAAAGTTTTCGCCAAATGTGGTGGGGAAGGGGGGGAGGGGTGCTGTAAATTAAGAAACACAAGTGTTAATAGTTCATTCATTCATTCATCTTCTACCGCTTTATCCAATCTTCCCTCGGGTCACGGGGAGTGGAGTCCTGTGCCTATCTCTAGGCGTCTATGGGCATTAAGGCAGGATACACCCTGGATGGAATGCCAACCCATCGCAGGACACACACACACACACACACACACACATTCATATACTAGGGACAATTTTCCAATGTGCCAATCAACCCACCGTGCATGTTTTTGGACCGGAGAACCCGGAGAAAAACCCCCCTGAGGCACGGGGAGAACATGCAAACTCCACACACACATGGCCGAGACGGGAATCGAACCCAGACCCTGGCGGTGTGAGGCGAACGTGCTAACCACTAAGCCACCCTGCCCCCCTATCAGTTAATAGTTCATATTTAACAAAATGAATGGGATGAAATGGAGGAGAAACACAAATAGAATCAATATTTGGTTTGAGCACACTTTACATGAAAAACACTACCAGCTTCTTTCATCTGATGTATTTTGAAGAACTAACCGTGGATGCGAGACCTCCGTCTCTTCGTGTAATCTCAAACAGACTTGATAATATCGAGCCCAGAGCTCTGTGGAGGCCAAGCCATCGCTTCCAGGGACTCCTTGTTCTCGACGATATTCCTTAATGACGTCAGGCTGTATGTTTGTTTGGTTGTTGTCCTGCTGAAGAATAAATGAAGGACCAATCAGACTGATGGCATTGCATATCATTACATCATTACATGATGGATACATATCTCCCTGTTCTATTTAGCACTGAGGACACCATTATCCTGAGTAAATCCCCATTTGCAGAA
Source organism: Kryptopterus vitreolus (assembly GCA_030449085.1). Classification (NCBI taxonomy): domain Eukaryota; kingdom Metazoa; phylum Chordata; class Actinopteri; order Siluriformes; family Siluridae; genus Kryptopterus; species Kryptopterus vitreolus. Next base: position 6,645,691 of record JACRUU010000028.1, on the reverse strand, counting down.
ATGCAGCCCCAAACCGTCAGGGAACCTCCACCATGCCTCACTGTTACCTTCATTCATTAATTGTTCCACTCTTCATCCCTTTGGTAAATGACTTGCCTCCTGCTACTGCCAAATATTTCATATGTTAATTCATGATTCCAAGGCATGTGCTGATATCTTTCTGCACCCCCAGTTCCTATATTTTCATGCATCGACAAGTCTGGTTTCTACGTTTGTGGTTTTTGGCCACAATTATTCCATAAAGACCAATTCTGGCCAGGCTTCTTCATACAGTAGATGGAGGTACGCAGGTTCCCACTGGATCCTTCCAGTTCTTTGCTTGATAGCACAGATGGACACCTGATGTCGAGGGGAAGCTCGTGTCTTTCATCCGCTTTATGAAGTTCCGTTTGGCTGACCACCGCGTCTAAAGTTCGTTTCTTTGTGCGCTTTCAAAATAGCTTAAACGAAGCATCTCGTTGCTGTGCTCGGTCTTGGCACGGCGTATAACCTACACCATGAAACAGTCTTCCTCAAGCTCATATTTGCAGCATGCTATGCTTCCTCACCCAGTTATAAGCCCCCCTTCACAGCTGTTTCTGTTTCAGGTAAAGACTACATATAACCTACATATGAACTGATCATTACCACCTTAGTGTAACGGGTTAATCATACACCTGACTCGGAGTTTGTGCAGTTGTAAGAATTGAAAGTTTGCTCACTTTGAATTTTTTAACTCTATAAATATAATAAACAAAAAAAGTATATATATATATATATATATATATATATATATATATATATATATATATATATATATATAAATATATACTATGGGCATAGTGGTTAACACATTCGCCTCACACCGCCAGGGTCCGGGTTCGATTCCCGTCTCGGCCATGTGTGTGTGCCTTGCGTGAGTTTGCATGCTCTCCCCGTGCCTCGGGGGTTTTTCTCCGGGTTCTCCGGTTTCCTCCCGGTCCCAAAAACATGCAAGGTAGATTGATTGGCACCTTAGAAAGTTGTCCCTAGTGTATGAATGAGTGTGTGTGTGTTTGTGTGTGTGTGTGTGTGTCCTGTGATGAGTTGGCATTCCATCCAGGGTGTATCCTGCCTTAATGCCCATAGACGCCTGAGATAGGGAAGATCGGATAAAGCGGTAGAAGATGAATGAATGAATGAATGAATAATTACTATCTTAAGCACACTTTTATATGTTTATAATGTACCTAACAGTATTACATTTCAAGCTTTAACATATATAAATATATACATTTCGCCCAATAGATGCCTTTTATTAAAAATCCTCTCATCATTGTACCTTCTGTAAATAATGTTGTGATTATTAATTTGCTTTGAGATGTCAATATATTTAAAGTTTAATTGTTAAAGCACGCCACGTGCCCAGAGGAGTCTTTGTTGTCCAGTCACAATGCAGTGAATACGCTGCATGAATTGCATATCTCTAACTAAACAGATATTTGTAAGCATTTTAACTTGACATGCATTCACACCTGCCTCAGCCTTTTTGAGTGGCACTGTATTAATAACTGTGTGTATACGCATGCGTGTTTGTGTGTTTATGCATGCGTTTGTGTGTTTAACGAGATTTGGAATAGCTCTGACAGTCTGTCAATCACTCCCGAGCTTCAGAGGAGAGAGAAGAGAGAAGTGGCACTGCATTACATAACCTACCAGACGGAGTTTAAAAAAAAAGAAAGAAAAAAAGTTGCTTCATTCCCTCCAGGGAAGAATGAGATCGTGAGATCTAAGTTTGCGTATGAAGTGGCTTGGCAGGAATCTAAGGGATAAAGATGAGACGTGAAGTTTCCTCATTTCCGCACGGATTTCCGGTACGGTATGTCCCGTGGCAGCGCGCGCAGATAATGAGGATGATTACCTTGACATCCATGAGCGGCTTTGTTTTTTTTTTTTTGCACTTTAGGGAAAAAAAAAGTTTCAAGGAATTTGGGGGTCTGTGCTGTTCCGAGAGGCCCCATCGATGGGCTCGTGTAATGGAATTAGATGATGATTAAATGATTAGATTCCTAATTAAGACTTTCAGTGATTGTTTTGTTTAGTTTTTTTTTTGCATTAATAAATGATCAGTTCTGTATTTCAACCATATAATGCTATGGAATATCTGGGAAAAGTCTGCTCTTCGAAGCGATGAACAGTTCACACCTGCCCCAACCTTTTGAGCGGCACTGTATTAAGAAGTGTGTATACATGCGTGTTTGTGATTATACATACGTGTTTGTGTCTATGCATGCGTGTTTGTGTTTATGCATACGCGTTTGTGTCTATGCATGCTCGTTTGTGTCCGTACATGCTCATTTGTGTCTATGCATGCACGTTTGTGTCTATGCATGCGTGTTTGTGTCTATACATGCTCATTTGTGTCTATGCATGCACGTTTGTGTCTATGCATGCGCGTTTGTGTCTATACATGCTCGTTTGTGTCTATGCATGCGCGTTTGTGTCTATGCATGCGCGTTTGTGTCTATACATGCTCATTTGTGTCTATGCATGCGCGTTTGTCTATACATGTCTATGCATGCGCGTTTGTTTCTATGTCTGTTTGTGTCTATACATGCTCGTTTGTGTCTATGCATGCTCGTTTGTGTCTATGCATGCGTGTTTGTGTCTATACATGCGCGTTTGTGTCTATGCATGCGTGTTTGTGTCTATGCATGCACGTTTGTGTCTATGCATGCGCGTTTGTTTCTATGCATGCGTGTTTGTGTGTATACATGCGTGCTTGTGTTTTCACATGCGCGTTTGTGTTTATACACGAGCGTTTGTGTTTATATATGCACGTTTATTTATGCATACATGTTTGTGTTTATATATGCATGTTCGTGTGTTTATTCATGTGTGTTTGTGTTTATATATGCGTGTTCGTGTGTTTATACATACATGTTTGTGTTTATATATGCATGTCCGTGTGTTTATTCATGTGTGTTTGTGTTTCTATATGCGTGTTCGTGTGTTTATACATACGTTTTGTGTTTATATATGCGTGTTCGTGTGTTTGTACATGCACGTTTGTGTTTATACATGTGTTTGTGTTTATAAATACGTGTGTTTAATATGCTTGTTACCTAATCGCAGATGATGTAAATACGTTGTTGCTATAGAAACCGCAAACGGGCGCACTTGAACATTCGAAAATTAACATTCATTGTGTTCGCAAACAATTATTAGAGCCATTGTTATAGAATATAAATCTGACTAATCGAATTCGCAAGTTTGGATTCTAAAGACCAAGGGTCAATACCATCTCTCTCTCTCTCTCTCTCTCTCTCTCTCTCCCTCCCTCTCTCTCCTTTCGCATGCATTTGTGCTTTGGAGAGTGGCCATTCGGGGGATAGTCAGGCTGATGAAGTATCCTTCTCTGCAGGTCATTAAGACAGACCCAACAAAATGATGGTTAATGGCCTCCTCACAAATTCCATAAATCATTTATTTGGCTCAGCACCTGCTCAAGCTATTAAACACCAATGCTCCGACGTGTCTATGTGCATGGGGAGGGGGGGGGGGGGGGGGGGGGTTGCCGCCAGCAATGGCATTAGGCCTCCCTCTGTTCTTCTTTTTTTATATATCTGGTTGGGGAGTGTCAGAGTAACCCTTGCAGCACATATACAACACAATTATCTCGCACTATTTTGGACAGAGAGAGAGAGAGAGAATATTCATTGAATAAGACTTCCCAGTATATTCTCTCATAAACCCTGGGAACTGATTTGGGGGATGAAATACAACATTCGCGTTTTATTTATCACGCGTCACATGATACACATTAACCCGTCTCGCATTATATTACCCCCAGAAAGATATAACACACCTGTCTGAATCACCATACAAAAACAGCCAATCAGGGTCTTGCTTTTATTGATGTCTGTGTAGCAGAGAGTGAGCTGTAAACCACCTCCCTCATACTCTCACACACTCCCTTATAATACAATCGCGTGCACTGCTGCAGCCCAAGGGATGCAAAACACATCTTTTATTTGAGAAAGCAGCTCACCTGGTTCACTCTGTATTAACACCTTTACATCTACGACGATCCCTGCGGTAAAAGCTATAACGTCTCATCGTCAGCGTGCGCATGTGTGACAAACATCTCTTTTGCTGGCACAGCGGAGCCCGGAGATGTAGAACGCATCTGTCTGCCTTTTATTTTCATCCGTGTAACTGAGAATGCTTCACCTGCCTCTTATCGTAATACCTTTGTATTCATAATAGGGCTGTCGAAAATAAACGCATTCAAGTAAATACACTCAACAGCACACGTTCTATTAACGCGCAATTAATGCAGCGTTTTTTTTCCATAGGAAATGAATAAACATGGAAGATCCAAAATGAGAACCATGTCTATATATATATATATATATATATATATATATATATATATATATATATATATATATATAAAATATGTATATAAGGGCTCTAAAAGTTAATGCGTTAATGCAAATTCATATTAACAGCACTCATTTTATTAACTATGTTTGTGATCTGCTCCTTCACAAATGAACGAAACCTGAACAACAAAGAACAAACAAATAAATAAACAAACAGTGCATCCACTCGCGCTTCCTAAATTTCCCCGAATTACGCCTCCTAGCTGCGCATTTACAACAGGTACGAGCTCCTCACTATATTAGCGTATATTACCGCATTCCAAAATCCATATTAGGCAATAAAGCACATTTTTCTTTCGTGAACGCAATGCGCTTCCGTATAAGCTAAACCTATCACCATCACCAGTTTATATGGAAAAGCAACCAGAACAGAATTCTTAAAGGAGCCACGTCCCATATTTTACACTTAAAACAAGCACTAAAAAGTTAGATTGAAATGAACAAGAAATGAATGAATAATTATATAATTAATCATTGTATTAAAGGGAGTTTTTGAGAGAAATGTATATATTATTAAAAGCATTCATTTACAGTACACTGAAAATGTGCAAGTATTTATGAGTTTTAACGGCAATTATTTATGAGTTAATGGCAATATGACCGTGATATATATATATATATATATATATATATATATATATATATATATATATATATATATATATATATATACATTTTCATATAAAAAAATTAATTCATGCCGATCGTGCGATTAATCGCGATCGACGGCGCGAGTAAATAAAATCTCTGCGTAGCAGTAAAAGCTGTATCCTACGTCTCTGTCAGTGAATGTGTAACATGGATTGCGCTGTTCAAACATCTGTCTCGTTCTCAAGTGGAGTCGAGGGATACATCTGTCTTGCTTTTATTTGCAATTATGTAACTGAGAAGCAGCTCGCTTGTACCGATGCCTTTCGAACATGCCTGCCTTATGCTGTGCACACACTGTGTCTCTCATACTGGAGGTTATACTGGATGTGTAAGCTGTAACCCAAGTATCTCACTCTCTTTAAGCAGGCCATATCGAACACTAGAGAGATCGTCCTGCCTGGAAACGAGCGAGGTAGAATTAAACCCCCCCTCTTTTTTTTTTTTTAATAAAAATAAATCCAAACCATTTATTTACTCCAACTTGTGTTCATCACCTCCCACAATGCACTGCTTGATTATCGTACGTAGCTTTTTTTTCTCGTTGTATTTTTCTTTTATTCTGGACTTCTGCTCTACTCGTTTTTTGATCAGGGAAATAAAGTGAGCAAAATCTACTCTTCATTTTCCTAAACCCCCCCCCTCCAGAAGATAAAAATAACCCCGGGCTTCCTGTCGCCAGACTCTCGTCTCATTCCGAGTGCAATATGGAGGCTTGTCAATCAACCAGAGAGCTTCTCCGTTCTCATTTCCCACATATTTGCCGCCTCCCTCGTGCGTTTTTCATAACTTCCGCCGAAAGAGGCATCGCAGATAAAGCAATCATCACCCGCCCCTCCCCCTCCCCCAACTTCCCCACTCGCCTTGTTACAAGGTTCTATTAATATCGGAGTTCTGAATAATTAAATGAAATCCAGGACAAGAGCCCTTTGAAACTGTTTATTTTAAAGCATTAACTCAATGATCAGATCAGTTATTATTGTTTTATTGTTCGTGCACAGAAATGAGTTTGCTATTACACCATTACGGTTCCTTTTACAGGAGCACTATTTTCTCAAATGTGATGGTTACGAAATGTAATGAATGCTTCGTCCCCACCAATAGGGGGCGAGAGAATGTCGCAGGTGTAGAGAGAGCAGCAATAGTAAATAGAAACCGAATAGAACACGATGGTTTTTCTATATAGCATCACATGTCTATGTCCTATAAATTGACTGATTACAAAAATGGCACGGTCAAGTTTTTCGAAGCCTGACATTTAATAGTAGATCTTACCTTACCTAATCACGCTTCACGCTGCGTCGTCCTCCTTCATTCATTCATTCATTCATTCATCTTATAACGCTTTATCCGACTTTCTCTCTCGGGTCTCTTCGGGCATCAAGGCAGGATGCACCCTGTACGGAATGCAAACCCATTGCAGGTCGCGCACACACACACACACACACACACACACACACACACCAGTACACACACACTAGTGACACTTTTCCAAGGTGCAAATCAACCTATCGTGCATGTTTTTGTCCCGGGGGGGGCGGAGAAAACCCATGAGACACGGGGAGATGCAAAATCCACACACACACATGGTGGAGACGGGATCGAACCCCCGACCCTGGAGGCACGAGACAAACCTGCACGCTATAGTAAGATTAGATCCGATTAAATTCAACTTTGTCACTGCACATGTGGGAACAAGGCAACAAAATCCAACCAAAAATGCATTTCACAGTGCAATGATTAGTGTATATATATAGTCAGTATATAACAATAAATAATTTGCATATATATATATATATATATATATATATATATATATATAGAAATAGATGGTAAATTGGATATATATGTAATGCAGTGAGAGTAAATGTGCAGTGATAAGTATATGCACTATGTAGATTATAGGATCTTTTGCATATGTAAACAGTGTATATGTATATATAGGGTAGGCGATATAGTGAATAAATAAATAAGTATATGCATGATATATGAGGAAACTTGGGCTGCAGTCAGCATTGAGCCTGAGGTCAGAGCGCTGTCCAGGCTTTTCCACTTCGGCCCATTTAAAGCAAATTTTAAACGAAGCTCTTTTTGCCTACAGGGGCATCGACATGCTGAGTTCAGGTGTTCCTTCGAATCCCTTTGCATCTGTTATTTTTCCTGTTTTTTTATTTATTTATTTTAAAGCAAACTTTTTGTACAAACAGGAAGTCGTTTTTTTTATGTCATCACTGTCTGTATCACACCTCTCGCACGCAGGGATCTACATGTTAGCGTAACATAACACACACACACACACACACACACACACACACACACACACACACGAGTGATTCATATCCAAATGTGGTTAAAGTTCGCTAATTTTCTCCCCAAATCCAATGTGAAGTTTCTGTGTGTCAGAAATCTGATCATCCACCTGAAAGATCCTCTAAAAGATATTTATAAAAGCTGTGTGTGTGTGTGTGTGTGTGTGTGTGTGTGTGTGTGTGTGTGTGTGTGTGTGTGTGTGTGTGTGTGTGTGTGTGTGTGTGTGTGTGTGTGTGTGTGTGTGTACATGAGTGAGTGTGTGACAGAGAGGGATGCTGGCAGCTATACATCTCTGCTACTGAAACACTTTCACACAGTGAACAGGCGTTCATTCAGGGCTGCCCAGCATCGATTTCCCTCTGTTTTCTCTCTCTCTCTCTCTCTTTCGCGCTTCCTTTGTCTTTGCTTTTATTATTTGTTGTTTTACCTCTTTTACTTTCATTTATTTTCTCTTTTATTCTATCAAACTCCTCCCAGTCTCTGTTTCTCCACATCGTTAACATGGACGTGGCTGTTGCCACAGTAACAGGACCAAGTGTCTGCGGCACCAAGTGTCAATTATGCTAGTTTTCATGACATTTCTATTGCCAGCAGTCAGTCTTTCAGTCCCTGTTAGAAAATCACCCCAAACTTTTAAATGACATTTTTATTTCCCCCCCAAAATACTTCATGCCAAAAAATACAGATTTTTTCCCCCATAACTTGAACCTGAACCGTGATTTTCATTTACCGTTACACCCGTAATTTACTTTATACATATATTTATTTCATATATGTTGACATACCTTGGAAAACCTTATGGCACAATACAATCCGACGCGCTCACTTGTGTAATATTAAATACGTCACGTAATCTGCACCGATATTCCGGACGCTACTTGGTGTTAGCCAGATTTAGCCCTGATTTGGACTTGAACGGCGTTTGGGGAAACTCGCACTTTCTGTAATTTTACACGTTCGTGCGCGAATGCGTGGCGACCAATGTGTTGGAATGGAAGGATGTTTTTTGAGCACATACTGTGAACACACGCAAACTCTGCCTTGTTCTGCTTTTAAACCAGTACTGCATGCTGTGCATTATATACTATAACCCTTTATATTGTGCGTTAAAAAAGAGGCTCGCTTTAGTAAAGTAGGAGAAGAAAGAATCCATTATGTATATTTTGTAAAGGTGTAATTGGTCATGCGGTTAAACTACAGTATGCCGATGTGTATTGTGTGTGTGTGTGTGTGTGTGTGTTTCAGATCGTGGGTGATCGGCGCGATCGCCTTGCTCTGTTTGCTGGGTCTGACCTGGGCATTTGGACTCATGTATGTCAACGAGAACACGGTCATCATGGCCTACCTCTTTACCATCTTCAACTCGCTCCAGGGCATGTTCATCTTCATCTTCCACTGCGTCCTGCAGAAAAAGGTAACGGGCCGTGGAAGAAGACGCTGTTCCGACTCTTTATCTCCTTTTTGACCCGCATCAGAAAATTCCCGTTGAAACGGCATGACGAGCGCTTGAGCAGTATTTCCCTTCAGAGCTTGAAGTTCAGCTCGTGGGTTGAGATGCGGATCTTTCGACCTGACGGGTCACATGACCTTATACGTATTGTTTTTTTCTTCATTTGTCTGAGAGTTTTCTGTTGAGATGTCTGGATTCAACTCCCCTCCATCTTAGTCAGTCTATAGTCTATATGGACAGATTGTGTGTTTACTTCATATTTTGAACGTCCCATTCCACTAGAGAAATAGAATCTTTTAAGACTAGATCCGAATTTTTGGATACAGTGTTTGAGGTGCTGGAATAAATGCTGCTTCCTTTAGTCGCCACAAACTGTAGACGTTATACAGCGGGGGTTTTGGCTTGTTGAACGTCTCAAGTTGCAAACACGAACCATTTCCATACGACTGACGAAACCCCGCCCCCTCTTGGAAACGAGCACTTCGGATTGTTGCATTTCGTATTTCCCAAGTGTACGTTTTTTTTCAACATCGAACAAACTCGAATTAATCGATAATAATGATCAACGCTCCATATTTGGTCTCCGTTTGCAGTTAGAATAACCTGGAAGACTCGTATTTGGATTTAGAAGAAGAGAAGGAGCCTTTATTTGTCACACGTGCATTACGACACAGTGAAATTCTTCTTCTGTATGTTCAGGGGCTGGGGTCAGGGATGTTACCTCGCTCCTAGAGCGTATAGGGTTATGGGCCTTGCTCTTGAGTGACAGTTAGATGACACGGGGGGGAACCCTTCAACTTTGCGATCGATAACTTACCCAGGCAGCTATCACTTTTGTGCTCAGAGGGCTTTAGTAACGTCAGGAACTGGTGCAGAGTGAGGAGGCCTGGCGTGCCGTCAATTCATCACAAAGGTCGAAGTCAGGGCTTTACTGCAAGCCACTCAAACTCACGTAAAGCACATGTTCATGAAGCTTGCTCGGGGCTTTGTGATGTTGCAGCGGGTTTGAGGATGAACAGAACGACACATGGCTGGAAAAGTCAGGTGTCCGTAGAGTTCGTCATGCATTATAACGGTTCGTAAGGATACCGAACACACTGATCTTGGAATGTCCATTCATGTGGAGTTATTGTGTACCTTCATGTTTGTGGTAATGATCTTGGGTGAGAATTGTATAATTGTATATATATATATATATATATATATATATATATATATATATATATATATATATATATATATATATATATATATATATATATATATTGTATATATATATATATCTATATATAGTATATATATATTCCTCTAGTGGTGTGTGTGTGTGCGCGCAGGTACGTAAGGAGTACGGGAAGTGTTTGCGGACTCACTGCTACAGCGGGAAGAGCGTGGATTCCTCAATGGGCTCGAGCAAAAGCTCAGGCTCTCGCGCGCCCGGACGCTACTCCTCCAGCTCCCAGGTAGAGGGCGTGACTTACAACCACACACACACACACACGCACCCTGTTGTAAACAAACAAACAAAAAGTCCTGTCAACCAAACACATCTTTAACTGTTCCTCACATGCATGAGCTTCATAGTTGTTCAAACGCTGTTATTTGTGTTTTCTCTCTCTCTCTCTCTCTCTCTCTCTCTCTCTCTCCCCTGTCTCTCCTCATCACAAGGTCCACCACCAGCCTTGTATGACAAACTGCTCACAGTTACAGTATGAACAAGTAATTATCCCCTCTCTAATATTCTACCTCCAATTCATTACCGCTGCTTTTACTCTGCCGTCCCCGAGCAGCAGGGCCGCATCACCGCTCCGCGCCGCACGTTCCCGAACTGTATCGGGCGCTTAAGGCGAGCATAAATGAGCTCGATCTCATGCTTGATTGCCGTTTTACTTGCTTTCTTATACTGCGCTACACAACAATCTGCATGATTAGCGTTTACCGAGGTGTCAGCGCCTCCCTGTGTGTGTGTGTGTGTGTGTGTGTGTGGTGTGTGTGTGTGTGTGTGTGTGTGTGTGTGAGATGATGCGATCCAGTGCCGAGGTGTCTCGCCTTAATTGCATGCGACGGGAATCTGTCTTTACGGAAGCCGCGTTTCCCCGAATGAATCCACACTTAATAATGCACAAGTCAATGAACGGAAAAAAGCGGTGAAAAACAAAAGGCACCCTTCCATCCAGATTTGATCCTTCATTCTTTATGGCACCCTGAGGTTCGGACATGAACGCTGTCCCAAAATGTTTCCTGTAAACACACACACACACACACACACACACCTTCTGAGCTTTTTAATCCTACCTGATTCCAACCAAAAGCTTCCATTATGGATGGTATCAAAGGGGGGGAGGGGGCGGAGGGGCACTTGGTGTTATTGAAAAATAATCAATGTTAAGTCGGTTTACAGTCTTTACATTACATTTACAGCATTTGGCAGACGCCCTTATCCAGATCGACTTACAAATGAGCAATTGAGGGTTAAGGGCCTTGCTCAAGGGCCCTGGCAGTTT
>JACRUU010000028.1:6524376-6629376 GCA_030449085.1 Kryptopterus vitreolus | reverse complement strand
TTGAACGTCCCATCAATTTCTTTCATGTATACACACTCGTGCACACACACACACACACACACACATTAAGATACAGCAGGTGTTTTCAGGTGCGTTACAGAGTTTTAAATAAATAAATACACATTAATATCGTCTTTTTAATCTCAGACACACACACACACACACACACACACACACACACACACACACACGTATTTCTGCGCACACAACCACACACAGGCAAAACAGATCGACAGATAGCGATCAACCCCGTCGCCGTCGGTCTGTAGGATGGAGATAAGGCAGCGTAAATCCCACAATCTCATGGCAGCGAGAGGGAAAGTAGGTCAGGAAAGTTTTCGTCTGGAAGAAACTGCCTGTGTTGTTGTGAGGTAAAAATATCATGTTGCATCCCCGAGCCTCGTCGTGTCGTCAACGGCAAAGAGAGAGCGCGTGCGGCATCAAAAGAACTGTTCTGAATCGAGTTCGGCGTATTCTGGCGTGCGGTCCGAGCAAAACCGATTGTATCGCGGACGATCAAATGCATCGCCTGCGTAATACTATCGGTGCGTCTGGAAATAGAAATGACGCAACAACACCAAACATTTCATACTTCTGTGGATGTCTGTTCTTAATAAATATTCTTAATATTTTTTTATATACACTATAACAATATAATAGTGTGTCATTTGCTATTTTTTTTGTTGATAATTAGTATTTAAAGATTCACACTTTTTAATATTTATATCTATATCTATATATATATATATATATATATATATATATATATATATATATATATTATATAGTATATATATATATATATGTCACAAATATAGTTATATATACAAAATAAAACTTGCAGTGAAATGATTTCTAACAGTTGCATAAGTAGCACAAAAAACAGGAATAATAATAATAACAATAACAACACAGTGAACAACACAGTGAATTATTATTTATTATTATTATTATTTATTATTATTATTATTATTATTATTATTAAGGCCTCCAGTTGTATTCACACACTACTGTGACACATGACTTTTTCCAGAGAGATGAAAAGACAAACCTTAAGCAGATAACATCTTAAGGGAGATACGGTTTACACGGGTTCGAATGGAAGATCTTGATCGGCCCTTCTACCGAGCCCCTGACATCGATCATGTTTGGGGCGAATGGGAACACCATCAGTTTCTGTCTTTACCAACACCCTCTTCTAGCACCCTACAAATCTTACGGTTAACCGTCCCGTCCACAAACTTTTGTCCGTGAAGTGTATTTTATTCACAAGAAAATCCACTTGACAAACTTTTCTTTTTTTTTCTCTCCAGCTTGCAACTTGATTGCAAAATGATGTTGACTGCAAAAGTATTGTTGATGGGGCCGAGACGATTTTCCACAGTCTGGCTGTCATTCTCGACATTATAAACATGTAGATTGTTGATTGTGACACTTGGGTAGAAAAAAAAGAAAAGAAATTGAAGATTTTTTTTTTCTCTTCCACCCACCACTAGTCCTAGCCATGTCCATGAAGCGCATCATGTGCTGCACTTTCCTCTGCTTGTGAGAATTGAGCAACGGCTGAGAAACAATCGATATATTATTACATCAGGCTTTTTGTTGTCTCCGCTGATCACCGGAATGGCGAAGGGCTAAAGTAACAATCCAGACAGCAGCGTGCGTTCGCCCAACGCACAAAAGTTGAGCGGATGACTCACGGCCAAGACAAGAACATCAGGCTGTACGTTGTGTTTGTGCCGGCTGGGTTAAGAACACATCGCTCGTGTTATTCACAGCGCCAGAGGCCATGCTGCAAGGAGACAATTTTACCAGCAGCAGCTGCTTTAGGCTCATTCCCTTCCAACAATATGAAATGTGTATTTATTTTAGTAATTCAGAGTGGAAGGGGGGGTGGATCTTTCAAGTGTCCGGTTTTTATTTATTTATTTATTTTTAAGTAGAAGAAAGTTTGCCGATCATCACAAGAAAAAGATACTTATGTCTTACTAATTCCAAGTTTTTTTTTTTTCTCTCTCTCGCTCATTCTCTTCTCTCCAGAAGAACCCGGCTCTTATTCTCCTTCCGCATATTGCTGCATGTTTAATATATATACTGTGGTATTTTCGATTATTTCCGTGCACATATAAAAGGCTTCCAGATGCTCCCCAAAGTGCTCAACAGAGTGGAATCCATTTTGGAGGGGAATAATCAGTCGACTAATATAGAGAACGAAAGAACAGGCTGATTACAGGATACATAAACCGATACGCACAGATCAGGTGATGATTCACATCGAGTCGGAGACGCATTGATCGAATCGCGGTTAATGATTTCTGTTGCACCAATCTGGGAAGAGAAATAGAGTCGGATGGTTGCAGGCACATGGCAGCAGGTTGTTCAGGATAGTCTCAATGTCACGCATGCAAATAATTTGTAGCATGAAACAGCAGGTTGGTATTTGTGTATATATATATATATATATATATATATATATATATATATATATATATATATATATATATATATATATATATACACCCCACACACACAAGGTTTAGATTAACCATTACATTTATATTTAACATTTAGACCCCAATTGTTGTTCTAGGAATGGTGTTCCACTAGTTTTGGGGTGTGATTGTGGAAATTTGTGCTCCTTCAGGTACAAAGGTGCTTTTACTGATGATGTGGAGTGGGAATGGAGGCCAGTGCTCCAAATTATCCTGAAAGCTTGAGGTCAACTAAAGACCGGGCCACTTAAGATCTTTCATTCCAACCTATGTATAAAGCATCTGATCAGGGGTTTGTGCCAGCAGTATTGTCATGCTGAATCATGTTTGGGTCTCCTGGTTAAAGCAAAGGGGAAAATCCAGTGCTACACAATCCGGAGACGTGTAAAATCCAAAAATCCAACAATACAATCCAATAGGGCAAAAATCCCCTACTTTAATATGGATTGGCTAAAAGTACCCATTTTTCATTTCTATCCGAGCACATGTCCAAAAGCGCTTGCGTTTGAACGTCCTTAAGTGAATGCTGAAAGTGGAAGTAGCGATCTGCTCCAGGAGAAGTATATTTGAATAATGTATGTGATTCAGCGTTCCGATTTAAAGTGCATTATACCTTTTTAAGGAGGCAGTGTTCTGTTACAGACATACAGTGAGAGCAGGACCTCCGGAGCAAACAGCACGATTCGTCCGCTCAATTCAAGTTCTGTTTATTTGGTGGAGCAGTTTTAAGTATTGGCATTCACACATAATGTATACATTTATACATACGTGTTTAACTTTAACAAATAAACGTTGTGAGGAAAAATTTAAATTTTTACAATTATTTAATAATTATTTAATATTTTTTTTAGATTATTTAAACAAAAATTTTAACGAATTATGTATTTACGTGTGGTAAAGTAAAATGTGAACATTCATACCATGAAATACTTTAATTACAGTGACAAAGGGGGGGGGGGAAAAAAAACATTTGCACAAGTCCGCCGTGTTTTTTTTTTTTTTTTTTATGAATAAATGAATTTTCTTTTTTTTACATGTTTATATTCAATGTTCACTACATCATACCCGGGTTGGGTTTTTGCTTCCGGTAGTTAATTTAAATGGTTGGGCTTTAAAACCTACTTCGCTGTATCATGGTTTATGTACCGCATTTGCATATTGCCATGTTTATGGATTTGTTCGCCTGATCAGATTGGTCCGAAGTCTAAGCGCATACCCGGGTTTATACCCGAGTTTTTCCCCTCTGGTACAAAAAAGCATAGCTTGTGCTTATGTATATTCATCCGCGACACCTTCTTCATGAATTTCCAATAAAATGTCTTGCCCCTCAACCCACCAAAGGGAACGTGAGGCGGCAGCCTGGCATGTGCGTACGTGTAAGCGGAGGCATACAAAGCATGCGTTCGGGCACTTTTGTTCAATGTCGACCTCATCTTTTCTGTATATTCATAACCTGTTACTGTTCCGACGTAACCCTGCAGGAATCATGTGTTTCGTGTGCAAAAAAAAAAAACCCTGCTATGTTCGACGCTGCACGGCTGGACGGACGCCGCCACGTCTGCTGCCTTTTCCCCGGGTGTTCCCTCTGTGCTTCGACTGTCTCTGAACGAACACTAACGTTCCTCCCCGCAACGGACCGACGCGCCCGTTGCGTGGATCCACGACTGCATTTGTCTAACGTTCTGTGTCTCTTTCTCTCCGTGTGTGTGTGCGTGCGTGTGTGGCTGTATCAGGTGCTATGGCCAATCATCTCATCTCAAACGCTCTGCTGCGACCGCACGGTTCAAACAACCCCTATAACACTTTAGTGGGCGACTCGACCGTGTATAACAACCCCACTCTGAGCATGTACAACACGCAAGGTGTGCTGGTCCTCTTTACTCACCTCGGCTACCCGGCTCTCTCCGCGTGGGTGTGTTAGTGCATGAGGCATGCGAGGGTGTGTACGTGGGCAGGGCTCCTTAATTTGCGTTTGCTGCGTCACGGCCTCCCGCTGGTGTATTTCGAATCCCCTCCTCGGTGTGCGTCGCACAGCAGCATGCAAAAAAACTTCTTCAGAAGCCCGTGCAAAGGTAAAAATGGGTGAGCTCGGGGGGTTTTTCCAGGGTCTTCCCGAATTGTTTACCGAGCTTAATTTGTTCAATGTCGAGCTTGCTGAAGCATCTGCAGTGTGTACGCGCTCGTGCCGAGGACACGGCGGGAGGCCTGACACTTTCCACGGCGGCCGCCGCAGCTCCGCATGACGCTGTCACGCCGCCGTCTCTGTTTATTACTCCCGCGCGCCCTCGTTCTTCTTTAAAGCTCTCGTGCTGTACTTTTATTTCTCCCCCCCCCCCTTCCATTTGTTTGTTCAAGGTCCTTACAGAAAAGGTAAAAAAAGATTCCACAGACGTTTGAATGTACATCAGTATAGTCGAGTCAGATGTACGATCCTTACACCAGGTGCGACTTGGAGTTTCCTGGAAGGCTTTTTCGAAAGTATTGTCTCAACCTTGAAATGTAATAGCAATAAAAGCCCTGGAATTATGACTCGATCCCAAGGTACTGCTAATGTGACTCTTTAAATCTGATCAATAATTTTGTTTATATATTTATTTTTTGGTCACTTTATGTATTTGCCCCCCCCCGGATAGGAATAGCCGGGAAGGATTTAACGTGGTCTTTCGTCTTGACGAGGCCACATCCCGTCCCGCTCCTCTTCATCTTTCTCCTCGTGTTTTCCGTGTCGTCCTTGTGTGTCATGCATGTCCTTTCTTTTTTTTTTTTTTTTTTTTTCTCCAGACCTGTCACTGGATGCTTACCTGTGCTTTTTTCCCCTCCCCTTCTTTCTTCTGTTCCTTCTTTCTTCCTTTCTCCATGCTGTCCGTTAAGACCCCTACAGAGAGACAAGTATGGGAGTCAAGCTAAATATTGCTTACCAAATGTAATTGTCCTTGTATTTCCTTCTTCTCCTTGCTTATTTATTTATTAAATTGAATCTGTTTTACTAATGAGAGTGTACTTAAGAGTTAGTAAATGTGTTCACGATAACGCACTGTGGCGAATCGGCTCACGGTCTGATCCGTGGGACCCGTTCTCCCTCCTCTGAAGTACAGTTTTTGAAGCGTTGCAGGCAAGCGACTGGTCAAAATGAATAAGGTTAGAAAAGTGGCTCGACCTAATTTGCTTAACGCGGGGGGACGAGCGCCCTCGTCGCTTTTCCTGCTCCCGCTTTTTCTCTGCTGCCGATTCGAGAGAGGGGTCTGGAGCCTCCGGGAAAGGGTTTTTAGGGGCTCCATACTTTCTCCGCATGAGAGAGCCGAGATGCCTTAATCCCCTCTCCCCCCCTTTTTCACCTTCGTCCTTATTTAGCACCTTGATTAAATTAAAAAAAAAATGTATTTGTTTACTTATGTGGACAAAAATACACCTATCCCATTAATGGGATTAGTGATGAAAACCCTGTAGTGCTAAATAAGGGCCAGTGTTGATTTGTTAATTGGAGTCTGGAAGTCCGGGTTCACATTCTTAGCATCAGCATGGCTGTGCTTTTTCTGTGTGTGTGTGTGTGTGTGTGTGTGTGTGTGTGTGTTTTTTGTTCTTACCTGATTATCTTCTTATATAGTTTGACGTTCTTCCTTGCAATGTATAGAAATTTAAAACTGGGATTGAGATCAGACTTCTTAAAATCCCAAGGTCACCTTGAGACCTTCTCACTGATTGCTGACTCGAGGCTTTGTGTCCCTAATCGAGTATATTTTGTGCTTTGAATCCGTTGCCGGCTCCTGTAATAATGTGTAAACCCCCCAACCAAAAGCCCCCCCCACACCCCCCCACACCCCCTTGCCCACACCCCCCTTGCCCACGTCTGTTTTTCAGAGGGAATCTTGAACAATGCCCGGGATACAAGTGTCATGGATACTCTACCACTGAATGGTAACCATGGCAACAGCTACGGTTTGGCGGGCGCCGATTACCTGAGCGAGTGCGTGCAGATGATGGAGCGCGGCGGCTACGGCGTCCCGCATGCCACGCACCCGCACACCCCGCTGGAGAAACGCATCCTCCAAGAGCTCACCTCTAACTACCTGCCCCCGTACCTGAACAACCATGAACGCAACAACCTCGTCAACAAGCTCGTCAACAACGTCAGCAACATCAGCAACGTCACTCACGTCAGCAACATCGCCAACATGAGCAACGTCGGCAACATGAGCAACCTCGCCAACGTCGGCAACATGGCCAACATGAGTAATCTCAGTAACATGAATAATAATGGGACTGTGGGTGGTGGGCGGGGCAAGGACGCCTCGGCTCCGCCTCTCAGCCTGGCGCTGGACCTTGATGACTCTCCGGCCTTCATCCCCGACGAGAGCCTGGGCCTCGAGTTGATCCGGGACGAATCGGACACCCCACTGCTGCCCCAGCAACGACCGAGCCATCACCCCCAAACTCGACCCTCCTTCGGCTCCACCTCCTCCTCGTCTCGCCGCCGCCTCCCGCAGGAGAACAGCGAGAGTTTTTTCCCGCTGTTGACCGAGGAGCAGGGCGATGATACGCCCTCTCCGAGGAGAGACTCCGCCAGCCAAGAGCGGTCGGACACGCACACATTGCCACGGAGCGGAGGAGGAGGAGGAGCAGGGGAGGAAGCCCGGGAGCCCACGGAAAGTGACGACGTGTACTACAAGAGCATGCCTAACCTAGGCTCCAAGAACCAGCTGCACTCGTACTACCACCTAGGCCGAGGTAGCAGCGATGGCTTCATCGGTCCTGCCAACAAGGACGAAGCTCCACCCACCGAAACCCCCCAAGAGCCCGCCCAGCTCGTCACCAGCCTATAGAGGACCACACGACCAACACACTCGCCTATATACATGCACACACACACGCACACACAGTGGTATCCTCCTGTCATTCCGTACATCATTTCCGTCGCTTTTTCCGTAACTGGTCAATCGTCCGCAGTCGTAGACGTTTCTTTTACGTGTTCTTGAGAAAAAAAAAAGAAAAAAAAAGACAGGAAGATTTTTTTTTTTTTTTTTTTATTCTGACAGATCGGAGACGTGAAGGATTGGAGACGTCTGGCTTCAGAGATGACCTGATGACTTTTTTTTTTTTTTTTTTTTTTCCAGTGTGAAGTTTTTATTCCCACAGACCAGAACACTATGTGGATAATGGGTTTCCGGTGTTATTTAGTGGGATAAGTGAGAAAGAAAGAAAAAAAAAGACTTTTTGATGGATTTGCGTTAAAAAAATGTACAAAAAAGAGCGAAAAAAAATGCAGACTGGAACACTGAGGCGTTGCTTAGACTCGTTGCCAAACAAATCAGATTTGCGGGGGGGGGGCGCACTACAAAAGACTATTTTAATACACTTCTTTAACTGACATCTTGCTTTTTTTCAGCTGGGTGATACAAAGACTTTTTAAATGTTTCTCCTTCCGATACAGTCGTCCCAATACGTCGAGTGGATAACAAAAGAGGAAAAGAAAAAAAAAAGCGCATTTTGGAAACTTTCTTGCAAAGGATTGACTTTGCCATGAGGCACTTTTTTTCCCGTTTCATTTTGTTTCTTTTTTTTTGTCGTATTAATAACAAATATAAAAAAAAAGAAGGGGAAAGAACTAATATCACAGAGAATTATAAGATATTTCTATGTAAATGTACAGCTACTAGCATTACAGTCTGCAGTCTGCTTTTTTTTTCCCCCCCTCCTCCTCGAGTTCCTCTGTAAGCGTGGTGATTTAGAATCGGTTCCGTTCTCTCCCGACGCTCTCGGTCCGGACTGCACTTCTGCTCTTGCGCTCCGTTTGATTTCTACATTTCACTTTAGCGGCAGAAATTAATGGGACCACAGAAAAAGAGAAACATGTTGGCCATGTTAAGAATGTAACCCTTTTTATTTTTTTTTATTCCCTGGGTACTTTTTTTTTTTTTTTTTTTTTTTTTTAATATTTTATTATTATTATCTTCATTGTAAAGATAAAACTGATCAGCATTGAGGGCTACAGCTGATGAAGACGGACCTCCGCATTCATTTGCACTGGGCGCTTGTATAAAATGGTGAGGTATTAAAAGATTCAATATGCAGTACGAGGATGAACGTGTTTCTTTCCGTTTCAGCTGGGTGAAAGAGAGAGAAATATATATATACAGTAAATATATATTTCCTTCAAGACAACAGTGGTCTCTCACTTCAGTCACATTTGATTTTTTTTTTTGTTTGCAAAAAATTTTTCTTTCTCTGTTTTATATATTTTTTTTTTATCAAACTGAATCAATGACCTCCTGACTAATATTTGTTGTACCAGTGAAACTTGTTTGCCAACAAATAAATTACTGCTTAAGACTGAAGTTTTTTCGCCGGGGTGCTGTTATGTGGGTGTGTTTTTTTTTTTTTTTTTTTTTTTTTTTTTTTTTTTTTGCTTGAAGGACTTTAAACGCATGCCAAAAATCTCAGGAAAGCACTTAATTAAAAAAAAAAAAAGCCAATCTGGCTGTAGTTAATAACCAGTTACAAGTGCATCAAACAATGAGTGTGTGATTGAATCTAGAAAACCAGATTTTCCTCATGTGTGCAGAAGTTTAGTGTCACTGTTTCCGGCTAAAGGAATTCTACTGAATCCAAAAGTCTGTCCCGAATGAACAGTTCTTATGTTGCTGCAACAAGGATTTTTCATTTAAAAGCAGCCAAAATAAATAAATAAATAAATTTTTCGTGTCCCACTAAAGACATTAATAGACCAGTGTAATTCCACACTTGGCTGGATGACGTACACTTGCTGAGCCTTGTGTGATTTAACAAAGTGCTTACTAATATTCCACGCACAAATGTCAAGGAAAGGTCAAAGAATTCTTTTTGTGCAGACGAAACATTCTTTTCTATCTAGGAAAAACAAACATTTTAGTCTCCTGAAAAGTTCTCTCAACATGCCCCTCCCACAATGTTAAATACTTTATATAGACAAAGGGTAGAAGGTGGAAAAATACGCCTTTTTTACGTTTCATTCGAGCGCCTGTTCGACTCGAGGTCAGTTAAGTAAAGGGCGTTAACGATTCCTTGAGTAATTCGATTACAAAAATTAATTAAGGCCAATTAATGCAGCGATCAATGACTTGTTTGGTCCATTTAACTAAACACGGAGCACTGTTTCCCACAAACCCGTTATTATTGATACGTCACCCACTAAACTTGTATGGCGAGGTTACACGCTAACGAAAAAGTGGAGGAGCGTAAATTAAGAAGACGCGTAGCGGTGCGCTTAATGTTTATAAAGTAATTTGAAACCGACTTTGAATAAACAATCGCAAGTTATGAATAAAAAAAATATGCGTGAGGAAGTTCTTCTGCTCCTCTGCTAGCTGCTGTTGTTGACTGATTAACATGTTCACCGCATCACATGACTGAACTGTGTAGTTATGAAATTATTTTTTCATATATATATATATATATATATATATATATATATTTTTTTTTTTTCCCCCCAGGCAGAAAAAAAGCATCTGCAATCATTAAAAATTCTATATATATTTTTTAAATAATCTGCGGCTCACGTGAATACCGTGACTCGTGATTTGTACGGATCAGGGCTCGCCCGTTGAAAAAAAAAAAACGCTATTATTCATATACAGTGTGTTCAAAAAGTCCTTCCGCAGTGGCGTGTAGAGCAGGTAAGTTGAGCACTTTCTTTTTTTTTTTTTTTACTGCATCTTTTCTGGAGACAGGATTACGACATCGCTATACTGTGTGAGATTGAATAAATAAATACATGCATGAGAATAATAATGAGTTTAATAAAACAAATAGTTTCCCATGACTTTCCCATGACACTGCGGAGTTGCTTTTTGAATGCACTGTATTTGTATTTTGATGTAATATGGAAATGTAAAATTTTACAATTTTATTGATATACTTGTACGCAATTTCAGCAAGAAAACGCAGAATTTTCGAAAAAGAACAAATTCCTTGTTCATTTTATGAGACCTGTGTTATTATTTAGTATTTCTGTTTATTAAAGATCAGGTATTTTGTGCTCAATTAATCAATGGAATAATAGTTATTATACTCAATTACGCTGCATATTTGGTATATTTACTAATTGAGTGCTTTAAAGGGAGGAAAAAACAAAAGTATAAATGGTTCACGGTTTGGCTGACCTTTACTCCCGATGTACAGCTTCTCTTAAAACGTCTGGCTTGTAAATGTCCGTGTAAGTGTATCTGCAAGCAAACAAAAAGAAAGCAGCGTTAAACCCACACAGATATGTTTGTTTGTGGACAGGGTTACAGATGCGAGCTGCAGATGTTTACCATCCGACTATTCGATAAAACGCAGTCTGATTGAAACGACAGCTTTAATCCAAAATGTTCATTTCTGCTGGTCTTATGGCGATATGTGATGTCGGCTGAAATCGGATTCCTGAAACTCTAACCGCAAGCTACATCGGTGGTGTTTCAGAAGCAGAGCAAGGGAGGGAATAGACTACCGGGAATAATTTAACACGTATTAAAAAATCCAAATTATCATATTTGATACATGAGATTCTGTGAACTCTGCATCACCTACGTTATCAATACTTTCCTCAAAAGCATATTTTATTCAATCTGATGCTTGTCTTCTGCCCCCTATTAGATTTCTCCATGCTTGGCAGGCACTCTCTTCTAATATTGCTGCCTTTATGAACTGTCTTGCTGTTTTGTTTTGTTTTTTTTTGCAGGAACATCTTTGCTGAAAAAGTTATGGTAAAAATAAAGATTTTTTTTTTAAATGAATGTACGTTTTTAAAGCAACTAATT
Organism: Kryptopterus vitreolus; assembly: GCA_030449085.1. Classification (NCBI taxonomy): domain Eukaryota; kingdom Metazoa; phylum Chordata; class Actinopteri; order Siluriformes; family Siluridae; genus Kryptopterus; species Kryptopterus vitreolus. Next base: position 6,618,110 of record JACRUU010000028.1, on the reverse strand, counting down.
TATCTATTTTTTTGCAGAATGTTTTGGAAAATGCGTATCAAATATGCTCCAGAAGGTAAGTAAGGCAACTCAGCTTAGCCATCACTGTTGCAATCTGCATTATTCCTACCACAATGCCAAATACTATCGAATTTATATATATATTGAAAAAATATCGTTATCGCCATAACAGTATATGCGATATCCATATCGCAAAGAGTCACGATAAAGTAACACTTATTTTATGTTAAGTTTTTGTATTGTATGCTTTGGTTGTCCAAATTTGACCAATCAAATGGGACCTTACCATCTTTATCCCCGCCTCCCAAGTAGGAGCTATTATACTATTGGCTAGGCCGGGCCGAAAGTGGCAACACAATCTCAATAATCCGTAACAACGTGTGTGTTATGAATCTACTGCAAAAAGCAACTATGTCAACTAAAATGAAAATATGATTTAGACGCGATTTAAATATCGCCCGCTGGACAAAAAAAAAAAGAACATTTATGCATGAGCGGGACGGGCGCGGGTTCTACTACGGGAGCTCGCTGTGTCAAACTAAGGTGAACTCGTAAAATCTTATATTTAACAACCATAATAATTAATCTCCAATTAATGCCCCAACTGTTTATTTCAGTATGATATTTACGTATGTATTAGTTTTAGGTTGTTTTTTTTTTTTTTTTTTTACAAAAAAAAATGTAATAAAAATTTCTAATTTCATACCAAATACTGTTATTTATTAAACGTATAATTGTTGCTAATAAAATGCTGTACAAACTTGTACAGTATACCAGAACCACTTCTAGATACCTGGAGGCCCTCGACCACACATCACACATTCCACACATCAGAATAAATGAAACGCATCTGAAATTATTGCGTACCCGTTTAGCGCCACTGAAATGCATATAGGTGCTTAGAACATTCCAATTCTGATATCAACTCATTCCATAACGGGTGAGTGATGGTTATTCATTTCGAATGGACGGCAGCTTGGTGATACCGGGACTCGAACCCCCGACCTTCCGATCAGTAGCCCATAGTAATTTCCAAAGTAAATCATTGGTGCTATAGTTTTGCTTAAATCACTTTCTGTTAATGTTTCAAGAGATGTGCTATCTGTGTGTTTCTCTTGCTACTTGCGAGTACACAGGAGGACACGTTATTTTCTCCCTCTCTTCCCTGACTCCCCTTATCTTTGGTGTACATCGGAGGTCGTTTTCTTTTCCCCGGCTCTGTCCACTTGGTGACTCTGATGCAACCAAACGGCATTAATTGCAGAGAAAACCCACATAACCCTCTCGACTCGCCCCGTCACCGTCTACTCTGTCAGAATGCCTCGCGCTGTCGATAAAAGCCTGTCTGCTTTGTCTGATGCACAAATTATATGTTGTTCCTCGCCATTTGAAAGGAGCAGATGAGCCCCGGCCGAGGTTGTATTGCTACGGCGAGACGTGACTCGACACTGTTTAATTCGGCTATTGTGGCGTTCGCTTTCTGATGCTACCCAGTCGTTATGATTTGATGATTCGTCGGTGGATTTTTGTTGTTGTTGTTTGTGTGTCTGCGCTGATAGGGCACTCTAAAAAGCTGCCACATTTCATGGCAAATGGCTGGTCTAGTGCCCTGTAGAATTTTAAATAAAGTGCGTGAGAGACTTTTTTTTTTTTCCCTGAGGTGTTTCCAACACCCGTGACACTTGTCGGATCTCGCTCGGTGTCGGTGCCAATATTCAGGATGCCAATATTCTACAATATGCGCTTTTGTGATTCAAATGTTCGGCTTTCGGAATCGTTTATACTGTAATTCATTCATTCATCTTCTATCCGATCTTCCCTCGGGTCACGGGGAGTCTGTGCCTATCTCAGGCGTCTATGGGCATTAAGGCAGGATACACCCTGGATGGAATGCCAACCCATCGCAGGACACTCACTCACATTCATACACTAGGGACAATTTTCCAAGATGCCAATCAGCCTACCGTGCATGTTTTTGGACCGGGGGGAAACCGGAGAACCCGGAGAAAAACCTGACTTTTCATCAGCATTTGAGACAAGTTTAGAAACATTATGTAAAACTCTAACCGTTTTGGATCATATTTCTTCTTTGTGGATTTTGCTCACTGAGGAGGATTTCAGAGCTGGAACAAGTGTAGAACATGAGATATCCAAGCCTTTTTTGGGCATGTTCTACTGCATATAAAGTGTGTTCAAGTAACAGCTGGGCGATTAATAGCCATTATCGATTAATTCGATGCCGGTCAGAATAGATTTATCACCTTCGTTTGACGCAGTGAGCTTCTGTAGTTCTCCGCCTCCCGTCCCGCAGTACCAGTGTGGGGGAGTAACTAGTTACATGCACATGTAATTTAATTACAAAATAAAAGTAACAGTAATCCCTTACAGTTACTGAGGATGCATTTAACATGTAATTAAAATACAGTTACGCTTTGGTTCGGGTTTGCGACTTCGGACGTTCAACAAGCCAAAGCCCAAAGTAAAAGTTTATGGCGACTAAAGAAAGCAGCATGACTAATTTATTCCACAAACACGTTGTTGAATGGGGAGTTGTGTGTGTGTGTGTGGGGGGGGACCTGCAGGATAAAAATGACAGCAGAAGCCCAAAAACAGCCACTACAAACAGGTAAAAAAAAAAGATAGCGGACACATTTTTCCCCACTGTATCCAAAATCGGGAAAAAGAATTGGCGATTCAATTTCTATGACGTATCGCCCAGCTCTAGTTTAAGTGTCCATTTCAGAAAAGTCATAAAATGTAAAAAAATTTATAAATAAATAAATAAATCGCAGTTTCCTTGGCCTTGTTTTTCGCCCCTTTAGTGGTTGCCATGACAACCTTTTTTCCTTTCTCCCCCCCCCCCTTATATGGACAGCCGAGGTGGCAGTATAGACTTGTGCACTTAGCACTAATAGATCGCTTCTTCGTTGTTTCCTAGCTTTTGTGTTCTTCCCTACTCTTTCTCTCTTCCTCCTTTTCTCCCGCCGCCCTTCCGTGCAGTCTTCAGCGCTCTAATCAGTTCTGCTAATCTTGAAATTATTAGAGGCTGATTGAGGAACAGAGAGAGTGCCTCCTCCTACCACCCACTTCTGACAGACAGGTGTGTGTGTGTGTGTGTGGGCAGGGGGTCTATGGGGTGTATAAGGAGGGGGGGGGGGTTTACTGACAGAGGCTGTTTTAATTAAATATATGGACAAGGCCTGAGGACTGAACACAGACAGACTCAGCTCATCACAGTACAGGCCCACAGGCACATCAGAAAGAGAAAGCAGTGTGTGTTCCCTGCAGCAAGGCCCATGCAGAGATTCGATCACACATGCCTCTGTAGCACACTTGTGAATGCGGCTCACGTTACTGCACAGCTGCACTCGCATCACAGCTTTCTTGGTGCCAGTCCGATTCATGTACCCAGGTCGACCTGGGCGTGTTATTAATGCTAATGCGACGCCCCCCCCCAAAAAAAATGCCCTACAGGAGCTTATCGATTTCTTGGACGGTCGTTTTCAATAGGAATCAATAGGAATAACTTTATGTAGGCTAATTGTCCTACTACTACTACTACTACTAATAATAATAATAATAATAATAATAATAAAGGACACCTTTTTATTTATTCAAAAACACAGTCTTGTACTTACCATCATAACCATTACGCTACAATTATATGTTATACGATTCTGTCTTAATGCTGGGCCCTACTAAACAAAAGCATAACAGCAATTGGTTTAAACAAATTAAAAGTACATTTCCAAGATATTTTAAAATGTTTGCTGCGTGGGGAAACACATGCCTATGCTCCTTGTGAAAGGGGAAAAAGAGACAGTCAATGTGTTGGGAGTTAATCGCTTCTCACCGTTCATTCACGACTAGGTGTGAAGTGTAATTCAACCTAATTAAAATTATGGTAATAATGTTGTTTTAAGACGAACCACTTTTGACAGTTTTGCCCCGGCCCAGAATTTAATGAGTTTTATTTGCAACTGGATTTTTTTTTTTACAACTGTGATTTAGGCTGTAACTTGTTATTACAACCTAAAGTCAACCTTATTATTTCATCATAACATATACTATTCATCGACAGGTAGAAATACGGCAAGAAAACAAGCCACGGCGTATTTTGCAGAACGCTGTAAAAAGTGCGTAATGTTTAGCACACTAGTACAACAAAGATTGAAGTAAAATGAGGTAAATGGATAAATACGTAACCAAACAACTAAAATAAACTTTCTTGGAATAAAAACCCCATTACCATTTGAAAAGACTGCAAAATGTCAAGGACAACCACTTAACATTATTTATGACATCTCAAGAGTTCATTTGGCAAAATTACGCATGAAATTTGTTGATTTATTCATTTATTTATTTTTAAACACATAAATTATGTTTGCTTCACCACCAGATACTGATATATTTTCTTATACAACTTATTATACATGAAAGGGCAGTCGTTTTTAAATAGGAATAAACAAACAAAGAAATACATGCAAATAATGAGATCATAGGCAAGTAATTCAAACTGAATCGGATTGAACATATATTAGAACTATATATTATTTATATAGTTACGTTATTGAATATAATAAATTAAAAGTTGTGTAGACTGCCCTGTACACATAATCTCCCGAATCCTATAAAGTGCCAGCGTAAATAAATTGTTTACAAATCTAATAATGATCCGCGATCTTGTAAATATGTTCGTATTACCATATTCTATTTATCTTATCGAATTATTGTCTTACAATGTTTTCTTGTTGACGCTTTCTCATTATCGCTACATTGAAAGCAGTTAACAATTTATCAGAATAGTAATTTATTAGAATAATTGAAAAGTGTTTATAGCCAATTTGGTCTTTATAGCAAATCATGCGCCATCTGGTGGACAACCTGATAAGCACAACACGTGTATTTAAACTAAGTGGCTGCAGGATTCAACAGGATTTCGCAGGAAGAAGCGTGCGTTCCTAATGTCGTTTTATTAGCCTTAATTAATAAATAGCACTTAAAATGAAGGCAAAACCCATTTAATAGATAGATTTGTTGTTGTTGTTTGTTTTTAAGTACTGTAAATGACACTTGTTGAAAGAGTTTCTCCAAACATGCAACAGCGCCCTCTAGAGTCACAACACACGATTGTCACAGCCATTGCTGTATTTTAACAATCATAATCTCACAGAGAGAATAACAAAGGCATTTTCAAACCGCACACAAGTCAAATAATCATTATTTCGTTAATAACAAATACTATTTACAACTAATGGCTGAAATAGAATGCCTAGATAAAATTATCGGTGACCAAAATTCACAGGTGTTATAAGCCTAGCTCCGTTATCATGCCGAATTAGCCGTTAACGCCGGCTAATCCGCGTTCTTAACGGCAAATTAAACCTTTCAGACAGACTCGGGTTACAAACTACAATGACAGGGAAACGTTACATTGTTGTTGTTGTTTACTTTAAGATGAATTATAAGTCCGCTTACCTGTGAATAAATACACGAAAACACGTTTTAAATGAGCAGCACTTTCGTTTGCCGGAGGTACACCTGAACTTTTACTCCACTACGGTCCACGCCCAATTCTCAGCCAGAGTGCACTACTTAGGGTGCCTCCTCGGGTGAACCAGAAGTGCGCTTAAGTTATTACCGAATTATCAAATATAAAATATAAAATAATTATAAATTATAAAATATTAAGTCAGAATTGCGAGGATTAAAAGAAATCTCAGAATTATTGAGGGGGAAAACAAAAAGATTGCACATTGTTTCATAACCTGACTATACAAATCTGCTCTACTATTTACACGTAATTTATTTAATTATTTATTGAATATTTACTACTACATTATTGTACTTCTTACTGTTGCTGCCGTCGTGTGAATCTCCTTTTAGAAATACGTGTATACTGTACAGTAAATACACAGTTATTCTCAAGGACTTTGCTTTTAACCACTTTGTTTTTGTTTACTTGTGGTCTGCTAATTTGACTTCGAACGGCAATCCGGGCGTGCATGGAAATTGGAAATTTCTGTGTTTTTAAATGTTACCAATAGTTTGTTTAGTAAAAACCGTCACTACTTGGCAGCTATTTCGATCCGTAAAGCGAAAAACAAACATTGGTCAAAAAGTGTCTTAAATGAAACTTACTTGATAGTAATGTTTTAATTAATAGAAATAATGCATCAAAGCAAAAAAATAAATAAAAATCACACTTTCGGTCCAACCACGCTGTCAGACTGTATGACTATTGGCATATAACTGTGTTCCGAATCGCAGATGCGCTTAATAATTTCCCTGACAGCACTCTTGCTTGGGAGATATTGCTTAATTATAGTGGCAGATTTTCACTCTGAAAACTAGCAGAAAGAACGCGCAATTACTGTTTCAACTCCATTGTCATGGTTAGAGTTAGCTATGCCTCTGATTAATTGGCCTGCATTTATTGCCTGCAATAAATGTCAGCACTGTGAAAATTCAGAAAAGCACTCCCTCATTCTTGGTTTACTTGGCTAAATGCAGAATAGAGTGATATTAGACCACAAAAAAGTGAAATGTGAATTACCACATTAACTGTAAAAAATCCATGCACACACACATACATATATATATATGTATGTATGTGTGTGTGTGTGTGTGTGTGTGCATTTTTACAGTTAATACAGTTTACATATATAAAAATGCATATATATATATATATATATATATATATATATATATATATATATATATATATATGCATAAATTTTTTTACAGCTAATGTGGTAATTCTCTTTTTACTTTTTTGTGGTCTTATTATTCTATATTATTCTGTCCTGCATTTAGCCAAGTATATATATATTAATAAATATACACCAAAAAATACAAGGTCATTCACCCTTGTGAAAAATATATACATATATATAGGGAGGTGATAGCCCAGTGGTTAAGGTGTTGGACTCTGGACCGGAAGATCATGGGTTCAAACCCCACCACCACAAAGCTGCCATTAGTGGGCCCTTGAGCAAGGCCCTTAACCCTGCAATTGCTCAGTTGTAAGTCGCTCTGGATAAGAGCGTCTGCTAAATGCTGTAAATGTAAAATGTAAATATATGACTTCCTCAGAAGGAAATTGTTCACTATATATATATATATATATATATATATATATATATATATATATAGGGCTATAATACATTACAATGTATATGGGGAGGTCATTTTACTAATTAAACTACGATCCAATCCAAATAGAGCACCATATAAGATTTCAGACATGCTGTAGAACTTGATGAACCATGTCTCTGGAAGAGGCACTTTCACCTTAGAATGTGAATATAGTGTACCTTTAAAACTGGGTTAATGTGTATAATTAGAACTTAATGGCCAGTGTTGTACCTTAAGTGGGTTTTAAACGTATGCTACATTCACTTTGCTGGTGAAAAATACCAACGCTACAAGAGATGTACAATCGGTGGTACTTATCCAGTGACACATTATGGCACATTATCTGCCTTCTGAAGCTGAAGAAAGTTGTGCTATTGTTTAAACTCATAGCGCTTCTTGCTATGCACAATTCTTTGCAATCTTTATGCAAAAAAAAAAAATTCAAATCGTTTGACATATTTATATAGTCCATTTAAGAGTAGACATTCAAGGTGTAACAAACAAGTGTCTTGTATTTGTCTTGCATAGGGTTTACACTTGGGTAGGAAGTGCTTAAGTCAGGCATTCTTCATAAGACAAAAATACGGAGGCGGTAGCTAAGTGGTGAAAGGTGCTGGGCTTCTGATCGGAAGATCCGGGTTCGAGCCCCGGTATGGCCAACCTGCCGCCCTTGGGTCCTTGAGCAAGACTCTTAACCCTCTGTGCTCCAGGGGCGCCGTATCACCGCCGAAATCTGCGCTCTGACCCCAGCTACCAAACAACAACAAGCTGGGCTATGCGAAGAAAGAATTTCACTGTGTGTAATGTATTTGTGGCAAATAAAGGATCTTCTATTCCAAAAAATTCAAAGTTTATTGATAAGGTAGTCATTAAATAAAATAAAAAGAACAAAACAACCCTCAAAGAGCTCAAACAGACAAAAGCACTCAACAAGTGGAAATCACAAACTTTCAATAATCAACAAGCAACAGCGCTGCTTACTTTACAAATGCTGTGGACTGCTTTGGCTGACCTTCCCCTTCCTCACATCTGCCCGCTTTGTCCTGGCCTGCCTCTGGATGGTGTTTTCTTTGATTTGAGGCCATTTTCTGCAGCTGGGAATGTTTCACATCTACAGCCTGGGGATTTATGAAATTACAGAGCAACATCTAAGCGTGAGGTTGTAGCTGGACTGTATTTAATGTCAACAGTCTCTAAGAGTGACGGCATTTGATCATCGTCTCTGCACTGTTTCCCAGCGCGTTTCCATTACCCACATTTAAATACACCTAATGGAAAAGTTTTTACCTTCGCTCGAGGTGTTTTTTTTTCCACGAGGCGAAAAATGTAATATAATTCACAAAACTGTAATGAAAAAGTTTTTTCTTTTTTTCTTTTTTTTCATTTCCAGGTCACATGATCTGCCTTGCCTTGCCTTGGGCGTGATGCTGCAGGTGCTACAAGAGGCTCTATTGCACTGCACAGCTCAAAACAAGTGGGTCATCCAGACATTCTGAACCCACAGGTCCTCTGTGAAATCATCCCACTATCGCATACGTGGCCGCTCCCAAGTACAGGGGGATCGACTCGTCATTAATGCCTAGTATAGAGGGCCTACGTCTCGGATTAAACATAAACATAGCTAATGCATTGGCTGTGCTATAAGTAAGCCCGCTTGTATCTATCGTCCATTTTTTTTTGGAGGACTTGCTTAGAGGACGAGTTTTAGTTGCATGATATTGTTCATGGAAGCACCGTCACTGCGTTTTTTTATCGCCATTTTCACAAATATCACAAAAGTTTTGCGCAAATTTGTAATTGAGACGCGTCTAATGATCTTATTCAACCTTTATTAGCCACATTATGTGTTTAAAGCTGCTTTGTCTATTGTTTAAATGCACAATACAAATGAGTTGAATTTACGGGTGCCAAAAAAAGAGCACTTTTTTTTCCTAAACACAGCGATGAAAATGAGGAATGGCTCCTTAAAAACACACAAACAAGGGACAGCAACGGCATTAACAGCAGACAGAAAGGCACACAGAAATGAGGGAACGCCAAGTGGTCTAGAATACTGAAACGCAATTGTGCTCCTTTGCGTTTACCTTTTTAAACCATCATTATGGCATTACTTTGCATAGAAACCCTCAATAAAAACATTGTATAACAGGGAGTAAATTTTTTGGTAAATTCAGGTAAAATGTGTGTTTTTGGGGGGAAACAAAAGAAGCATTTGTCCAGGCTTTCTTGAAAAATAGTCAGGTACATATATATCTCTGACAAAATCCATTTCTCCACTGCAATCCTGCAAAAAACAAACAAACAACTTATTATAAATAAACACATAAATATATTTAATCTTGTACACTTTTCTGACTATCCCGCTCTCTGCGCCAAAAATTGGAAATGCTGATGCAATGCTAGGTGGTCACATGGTCACCTCGGAGTGACCTGGTGATTCTGAAGGCCTCCTTAGACCTTGGCAATAGGGTAATGCGATGGTTCAATTCTGATTGGATAGAAACCCCTACATATGGTTACTCCACAGACACTACGGTAATTGTCGGTACCCGTCCAATGTCGAGCAAGCAAGGATAAAGGGATTATTACAATATACACGTGTCGAGGAGTGAAAAAGCGTAATCTTTTAATGCAGCAGCGCTTAAGTATAAAAATGCAACATTCAGGCTAGATTAGTTAAAGAAAGGATGAGCCGTGGATATCAAGGGTTTTTTTTTTTTTATTTTGACAGCAGCACAGTGAAAAATGCAAGCAGGAATCCAGGCAGAAGTGTGTTAGGATCAGACACTGGCATCTCATCAAGCAGCAGGAGTGCACATAGAGCTGAAGGAGAGAGACAGACAGAGAGTGATTATTAAGTATACATTGTTTGGATCAGAGTGCAGGAAGGGATGCGTTCAGCTCTAAGCTATACGAGGATCAAAAAAAAAAAAAAAAGCTGATAAACTTTCGACCCGGCCTGAAAGCACCCCCTCGAAAGACTGATTCAAGTTTGAAACCAGAAGGCGGGTCGGGAAGTTTGTTCGGATTTAACCGACGGACGCAGGAGAGTTCGAGATGCACCGCAGAGCCGGGGAAAAAAGGAGTGTGCTTAATTGTATTGCCTTCTTTTTGTGTACTTCAAATCTGAAAAGTATCCTTTTTTTTTTTTTTTTTTTTTGGGAGATAATATAATATAGAGTCCAAGGTCACTTAAGTACAGGGTAGGATTCAAAAGTAAAGAGCCTTTGTTCAAAAAGACAAATTTATTGAGCAATTCGGAACAAATAATGAATAGTCTTCAAAATAGGCACCTCCTGCATCAATACACATTTGTAGGCGGCTTTTCCATGACTCGAAGGCGTCCACCTAGGCCTGTTCTGGGACGGCTGCAAGGGCTGCCTTGACATTTGCTTGGATGTCCTCGATCGAAGGGGATCGTCCACTACAAGTTTGTCCCGCCCAGACAGACCGTGAAGAAGCATCGCGTGTAAGCAAAGGGACATCAGGGACAGCTGGAAGCTTCACCACGATAACGCGCCCAGCCACAATGCCTTCATCGTGAGCGCCTACCTGGCCCGGGTGAACGTTCCGGTGGTCCCCCAGCCTCCCTACAGTTCGGACGTGTCGCCTTCTGAAGACTTCTTGTTTCCGCGCTTAAAATCAGCGCTGAAAGGAAAACGCTTCGACTCGATGGAGGACATCCAAGCAAATGTCTAAGGCAGTACCTCGCAGCGGTCCCGGAACAGGCCTACGTGGACGCCTTCGAGTCATGAAAAAAGTGTATCGGTGCAGGAGGTGCCTATTTTGAAGACTATTAATTATTTATACCGATTTGCTCAATAAATTTGTCTTTTTGAACAAAGGCTCATTACTTTTGAATCCTACCCTGTAGTGGCAATATTTCTCAGCACGATAAAGTGCACATTTGAACAATGCCTAATTAAAGTTTGACTTGATTAAAAGACAATATCAGGAAACAAGTGCACTTCTTTAAACCACTACAAAACATAATGCTTTTAAAGACACATTTGAAATCATTGCTTGTATAGTGCTTTAAAGAAGGGCACTTGTTTCTTGGTATTGACCGATCCACAAAAGCACACCAACAGGAAACTGATTATAATTTCAACTTGATGTCCCACATATTTTGTGATTTTAATGTTCTGTAAATGTGTTTAGTCAAAGAGCATTTAATTCACACTTAAGCGTGTTGTTAACTGACATTAAAGTATATTTCAGTCTGCAATAATTGCTTGTCAGTCACTGAGCAGTGTGTGATTGAACTATAGGTTAAAGACACTAAGTAAAATGAAATGACATATTAAGATGCAATAAAGTCCCATTTAAGTGTTTTTTTTTTAAATAAATAAATAAATCGCTCATAAGCTGTACTAATTGCCTTTAATATGCATTTAATCCGCGATGCTTTTATGATGAATTACAAATAAAAAGGGGCCAAAACATTACGATTCATTCCTACTTATGTGTCCTTATGAAGTGTATTCTTTGCGCAATAAGTACACTTTATAAAAGTGCACTTTCGTTCCTGCATTTCTAATGTTCATTGTCTTGGACAATAGATGTGTTGGCAGGTCTTAATAAAGCCTCATCCTGTGATCTTAAACCTGAGAAAGTGATTTATTATTCCTTTAAAAAATGATCGCAGTTTTTCCATTTGTCCCCCCCCCCCACCCCCCTTCCCCCCATTTAAAAAAAAAATTGAATCCAAGGGCGGTACTTTCGGCAAGCTTAATAAACTAATATATTAATAACAATCTTGAGTCAATATCCCCCTCTCACACATTAACAGTGAGCGAATATTAAGAAGAAAATGTGATTAAAGCTACAGGAGTCTTTCTTAATGGGGCTCCATGCTGTTTTAGTGCAGTGTAAATGAAATGTGGAGTGACTGTGAGCCAAACGTGATGTTTGTAGCTTCAGAACAAATAAAATCACGAGTGAAATATGATTTCTGCACCGCACCTAGCAGCAATAACAAGCAAAATATGAAACGTGTAGCGAAAGAGGAATACTGTAAATTAGATTTATTTATTTATTTATTTATTTATTTTTGCGCCAAATGGTTGCTTTAAGTATGAAATAAAATCTCCATGGGCATATTGGGATGAAAGAATTGTCCATGACAGGGTGGTGTGATGAGACCCAAAGCAAAGCTGAGGTACAATTACAACTACGGTTAGTATATTGAAGTAGAAAGCAATAAAAAAAAACTTATTTTAATGGAAATTCAACGTTTCATTTGGTTGCACGTTTACAGCTATACCAATGTACTGTATCTGTGTTACAGCCAAGAGAGATGTAAATAAACTGTCATTCATTCATTGATTCATTCATCTTCTACCTCTTTATCCGATCTTCCCTCGGGTCACAGGGAGCCAAGGGGATGTCAGGTGTCTATGGGCATTAGGGCAGGATACACCCTGGATGGAATGCCAACCCATCGCAGGGCACACACACTCACATTCGCACACACATTCATACACTAGGGACAATTTTCCAAGGTGCCAATCAACCTACCGTGCATGTTTTTGGACCGGGAGGAAACCGGAGAACCCGGAGAAAAAGCTCATTTATGTTTTATGTTAGGACATATGTTACGCAATTCTATGCTGTTGTGTTGGGGCGTAACTAGTTACATGTAACGACGTTATGTAATTTAATTACAAAATACTTTAAAAAAATGTGTTACAGTTGCTGAGAAGAAAAATAAAAACATGTAATTAAATTACAGTTACTTTTCAAAATCACCCAGCCCAACTTGTCTAAAGTCATTGAAAAGTTACACTAATTATTCTATTTTAAATAGGGTCATTTATAATCTGTAATCTTTTACATTTCCAAAGTAGCCTTCCCAGCACTTGTGTTATTTACATGCATGTTGTGTTTTTATTGTGTTTCTATGGTTTGGTGTGTATGAGATGTGATTCTAAGTTTGTTCATGTGAAGCTTTCTTGTTTTATATTATGTCATATCGTGTTGTGTTATAGTAATATATGCATTTTCATATTGTGTCATGATTTATGTTATGGTGTCATGTTGTGCTATGTTATGTAAGGCCATGTTATGTCATGTGTCATGTTTAGGGCTGTCAAAGAAAGTAACATTAAAATAATCATTTCCAGTGGAAAATAAATATTAAATAATCAATAATTTTATTAAAGGGAGAGAAATGTATATAAAAATAGGGAAGGGTGTAGCTCAGTGGTCTAAGGCGCTGGGCTGCTGATCGGAAGATCCGGGTTCGAGCCCCGGTATGGCCAAGCTGCCGCCCTTGGGTCTTTGAGCAAGACCCTTAACCTTCTGTGCTCCAGGGGCGCCATATCATGGCTGACCCTGCGCTCGGACCCCAGCTACCAACATCAAGCTGGGATATGCAAAGAAAAGAATTTCACTGTGCTGTAATGTATATGTGACCAATAAAGGATATTATATTATAATAATAATAAAATCTGTTACAGTTAATTTACAGAGTATTAGAAAGCTAAAAAAGTGTTCATTTATGGTACATTGAAATTAATTCAATTAACAGGCGATTAATCACAAGTTAACTCATGGCTGTCGTGCGATTAATCGTGACTAAATATTTTCTCCTTACGTCGTGGTGTTGTGTCATTCGGTGTTTGTCGTGTGTCGCGGCGTCATGTTATGTTACCCGGTGATGTACCATGTTATATGCTGCGTTGTGTTATGCGAGCGAGTCGGAGCTAAATTTAGATCGAATCAAAGAAGCATGTGTACAGTTCTCCAGAGACGCGTCATCACATCTGCCGCGCCACTGCTCCTCAGAACACTCGCGCAGAAATGCAATGAGAAATGGGGGCAGTCTCGAACTCATTTTAATGAGAATCCCAAAGGCATTGTGTTACAACCCACACACACACACACACACACACACACACACACATACACAAAGTTGCTTTTAAAAATGGCTTCATCAGCTACAGATGTTCAGATGTTTCATTATTTCTATTGCACTAATTATAATGTTATGCATTATAATGTTAGACAAACATTCTGGAGGTAACTAAAAGCTTCATTTATTATAGACCTAAGATTGTTTTTTGGACTGACATGATAATGTATGTGGTTAGGTGATGTATCCAGCTGCACTGCTAATCAATAACCTGTAGTATTAAGAAGGACTGTATAGGTGTAATCATCATCATTCATTCATGTCATTAATTGTTTTTATAGTGGTCAAAATGGCATTGGACCAGTAATCGATCCTAGGTATACCTTTGTATATGAGTATACCAGGTATACTCGTCCCACTGAATGGTACAGGGTATGCCAAATGCAAGTTTCTCCATATTTATGGCAGTTTAGGCAGCTTCTTGTCAAACCCACCTACCTACTAGCGTTGCTTTAATAGGTGGAGGAAACCCACAGCGAAAGACCTTGACGGCAGAGTTGAACAAGGATGCTGACAGCGTGAAGGTGCACTCTTACCCACCGTTTTTGACATTATCTACTTCCTATTTCATTTCCCACCGCCTTAAACTTCGCCTCCTTCCATCACAAGAATATTGATGAAATCTGCCAGTACCTTCACTTCCACCCCGACTATGCCTAAATTATCCAGTCGGGTATAAGAAGGAAGGAAGACGAGAACGCAGCGAGATATCCAATCTTGCAATCTCACCACCTGCCCACTGGATCCAATCCCTTCAAGTAGGCTCCAGATAATCTCTCGAGACCCCCCTGCCAACCCCATGCTGTGCATCTCCACAATCATCAATGGGTTGGCCATGTGCCAACTACCTTCAAGCAAGCATTATTTCCGTCTTGGAGAAACCTGTTTTGGATCCAAAGGGCGTCAACAACTACAGACTGGTATCACTTCACTCCTTTCTTTCTAAAACTCTACATTTTATGCACTGTTTGAACCAACAGTCTGTCATTCTCTCACAGAACAACCTCCAAAAACCTGGCTTCAAAAGTCTGGCTTCAAAGCGGGCACAATCCACAGAAAGTGCCCTTTTGGCTGTCAGTGAGAAACTACATGCTGCTAAATCAGCCAAGCTGTCCTCGTTCTCCTAGACCTTTCAGCAACATCCGATATTGTCAACCGTAAGACTCTCTCGTCAACAGTCAGGAGCCATGGTACCCGTGGAGCAGCATGGGAATGGTTTGGTTACTAGTTAGAAGGGGGAAGTCTATATCTGATCCACGCAGTCTCTCCACTGGTGTCCCCCAAGGCTTGGTACTTGGCCCTCTCTTTTTTTTCCCTCTTTTATTGGTGAAGTCACATCATCACATGGGTTGTCTTTCCACTGCTGACACTCAACTAACATTTTCCTTCCCTCCCATAGCTTCTGCTCGGATCTCAGCATCCTCGTTTGTGGAAGAGTGCTCATCAGATGAAACTCAACCCCCGACGGAACTGCTGCTCATCCCAGACGATTCAACCCCAGGTCAGTATCTCAGAATATCTTTCCAAAAACTCTCTGCTCTCCCTTTCAGCCACTGCTTCAAAGGATTGGGGTATCCACGGATAATCAAACTGTCCCTTTCCTCTCATCTTGTACTTGTGGCTGGTTTATTCTCCATAACATCAGCACCAATTCTATCCACACAGGCTAATCGTGCTGCCTGAGATCATCTAGCACTGTTTCCCCGGGTCCAGCTTCTAGCAAGGTAAGAGGTACCTTTCCTTTAAAGCTCTGGCACCAAGGTGGTGGAATGAAGACGTACCTCTTCCTGAAACACTTAAACTAGCATACAGGTACACAATCACTGAATATAACCAAATGTGTCATAGATCAAATTCATTAATGCTAAGCGATCACAATAGGAGCACGACTGACCAGATGTTGTACAGCTGGTGAAATATCAATACAGCAATGGAACTCCCACGGTTGTGGAGCGGTAAGCTGTGGTGGAGAAGTCATTAATAATACTCAACAACACATACGAGCACACATTCATAGACAGTCCTACAGTGGAAAACGGAGCATTTATGAGGAGTTTGGTTCAGGAGAAAATCAGACAAGATGTAATGCTGTGCACCTACAATACAAGGTGGGCCAACAAAGTGAATGTTTTCTATGATGTTTGGAAACCCAGGGGCAACATATTCTCTTGTACGCTTACAGCTAAAAATCCCACACCCATGGCTGTGCTGGTACCAATTGTGTTGCGGAACTGTAATCCACGCTTTTGCTAAACTCTCTGAAGTCAGGGAGGCGTAAAAGCTACAAACGGCAGACGGACAAGGTTAGCACATGCTTCCGTGGAGACGTGTGTATCCAGCCAACTACATCTTTTTGAACTGCTGCTGCAAATGACTACAGATGTCCGGAAACACTTTTTGGAAGAAATCAGTAACTGTGTATACACGAGCACAAAAACAACACCAACGATTGGCTTTGCCCTTGTGAATGACAGGGAGATAGTAAGGAGATAGTCCCACTGATCCAAAAAGCATGGATACACTTGCATTATGTTGGAGAGCAAGGGTGCAAATAAATATACTAGGGCCTACAATCCACAACTGTAATCCCTACTGTGTTGATACTAAGTGATAATAATTCTTGTAATCATTGTGTAACTGGGACCAGTAAAACTACAATGTTCCCTTATATGGAGGTGTACAGGAATTAGATCAAATATGGAAGTTTCTAAGGGGCACGGTGGCTTAGCGGTTAGCACGTTCGCCTCACACCACCAGGGTCCGGGTTCGATTCTCGTCTCAGCCATGTGTGTGTGGAGTTTGCATGTTCTCCCCGTGCCTCAGGGGGTTTTGCCTCAAGGTAGGTTGATTGTCACCTTGGAAAATTGTCCCTATTGTATGAATGTGTGTGTGTGCCCTGCGATGGGTTGGCATTCCATCCAGGGTGTATCCTGCCTTAATGCCCATAGACGCCTGAGAGAGGCACAGGCTCCCCGTGACCCGAGGGAAGATCGGATAAAGCGGTAGAAGACAAATGAATGAATAAATGAATGGAAGTATCTATTGTCCATTTGGCAAACCCTTTAATTATAATCCCAACCTCTAACAATACTGATTTAGAATACGGATGTATATGTTTGGACAAAGCGTTTAAAACTATCAATGGCAGATTTTTCTCTCTTATTGAACTCCTGAAAACTGTCGTGGGACTGTATCTAGAGTATCTAGGCTGGTATCTAGAAGCTTTGGCATCATCCGCTTTGCAAGCTCATGAGTCTTTCGTCTTTTGGTCAGAAGATTGAGACTGTTTAAGCTTCACTTCTTTGCCACCATATTATTTTTTAATTTATCCATATGATTTATACAGCATTGGAAGCACTTGGTTTACGTTCCCACCGTTTTGTATCAGTGTGGAACACTACCTTTACTTCCTAAAATATAGGAATATTATATATTATTTATTATTAAATATAGGAATATTATATATATATTTATTATATATATATATATATAATTAATAATATATAATATATATAAAAAAAATATATATATATATATAAACAATGCTTTCAGAAAAATTAATACTGATTTGTTATCAGTGTACTAAATGCAAAGTTCTATATAAAACCAGTGTATTTGCAACAGGGCACCCAAGGTTCAAATTCCAACAAATGAATATAACAGGAATTTTTGCATAATTGCTTTATTAATTATTCCATCATGGCCGCTTTTGTGTTATTTATAACGGAAACATAAGTTATTTCTAGCGGATTTAATGAAAAACCGAGCATATTTTTTGTTAATTACAAGCACAATGAAACAATTGCTGTGTAGCCTATCCCTGACCACTGTAACAAGACTGATGTTACTCACATCGGTGGTTTTAATGTTATCACCGGTCAGTCAACATCTAAAAAGTCTAAGAAAATACGGAATTCAATTTCGACATCGCAAATAAACAAACTGCTTGGAATTAAAGCCGCATTAATAAAACAAAAGTTCTTAATAAATAAAGCCGTTTGTATAAAAGCAAGCGAATATACACGTGTAGGGAATTAATGAGCCTGACACGCCATTTGCTTGCTAATAGGTTTTAATGAAATATTGCTTCTTGGTTATTTGGTACAGAAATGTAAAGTTACTCTAGTCTCCATTTTTCGTTTGCGATACAGTTGTGCGGCTTTTGTAATTTTTTAATTAAAAAATTTAAAAATAGACCATTCTCACGCCAAAAAATAAAAATAAATAAATAAATAAATAAATATATATATATATATATATATATATATATATATATCTATATATATATATATATATATATATATATAGTATATTGTATATTGACTAATTACAAGGTAGGAGATGTTGTAAATCCCATACCACAATATCAGTATGCCAGGAGGAGATGAGGTTATCCCTGCAGTGTTTTTGACCAGGCCAAAGGCTTTAGCGCTGCACTGCACTCTCACGAATGGAAGTCATGGCAAAATGCAATTTCTTTATCTTCCCTCACAAATAAATTATTCACACAATCAGTGTTTTTTTTTTTTTTTTTTTTTTTGTTTTTTGTTTTTTTTTTTATTAGTTGGGCATCTTTTGTAGCTGAAAAATATATTCGGAAAATAAAACGGATCGTTCACTTGTTTTTATTGCTTTTGAAAAAATTGTTTTAATTCAATAATGGGATTTAAAGTGCAATAGTCTGTTTTTTTTTAACACAGTCATGGAGGAATCTCTTCTCTTTTTTTTTCTTTTTTTTAGTTCTGTCTTTCAGTTATTCGAAGTAGCTGTCAGTCAAATCTTTGACCTCATTCTCAGTCTGTGTTCCGAGTGCGATACGCATCTCAAAAGTTTACTTTGAAAGAATTGGACCTCAAAGACGAAGTCTTTCACAGAGTCGCACGCGAATTCCCAACTCTACTGCTCCTTCGCAATTACTTTCCTCATATCTCACACACACACACACACACACACACACACACACACACACACACACACACACACACACACACACACGAACGCAGTTGTTTATTATGGATTCCCTTTTGACAAGCGACTCTGTCTGGCCACTTTATTAGGAACATTCTCATCCTGTACTATTAGTGGGAATTGCTTGTGAGGAGGTTTTTTCTGAATGTCATTTCGTGTTCTGCCTACCGATCGATCATCTCACCAGACACATTACACAGCAGAAATTGTAACGATCAGGACATCTCCAAATGTCTGTATTTTTTAGCCTGGAGCAATGCGTTTCTGCCCAACGCACTTGTAAAGAATATTCATTCATTCATCTTCTACCGCTTTATCCGATCTTCCTTCGGGTCACGGGGAGTCTGTGCACATCTCAGGCGTCTATGGGCATTAAGGCAGGATACACCCTCGATGGAATGCCAACCCATCACAGGACACACACATATTCTCACACTAGGGACAATTTTTCCAAGGTGCCAATCAACCTACCATGCATGTTTTTGGACCGGGAGGAAACCGGAGAACCCGGAGAAAAAACCCTGAGGCATGGGGAGAACATCTGAACTCCACACACATGGCCGAGACAGGAATCGAACCCGGCGGTTTGAGGCAAACATGCTAACCACTAAGCCACCGGATTTACACTATCCTGGTAAGATTCAGGAATTTTTCATTCCCCATGTCTCTCGATAGCATATCCCTTTATGTCATACACGTGCTGTGTATAATGCAAGGGGGCGTAATATTGGCCGTCCGGATGCGTACTTTTGCGTATGTAAGTATACTTTGTTTTAAATAGTCAATATTCACAATATTTTCAAATCTGTGATGTGGAGTGAGGAGGCCTTGGGGGTGTGTTCCAATTCATTCCACATATGTTGAGTATGGTTGAGATCACAGCTATATTAAAAGCCACTAGATAGGGTTCTATGTGCACAGTTTTACGCTAAAACAGCTCTCCTAGTTCCAGTGAGGGGGGAAAAAATGTCCTGCTGCATCATTTTATACATTTGTGTGTCTCCAAATTGGTGGTTTGGGAAGGAAATGCGTTATAATGCGAAACGAGCATCGTACTTGTAAAAGATCATTAGACCGGTAGGATTTAGGGCTACTTTCTGTCCGTGACCGTTTCTTATCCCAGTTTCTCTTTTGCTCCACCAAAATCCATTTCATGTCCTATGACCTGTGTTTATACGTACGCTAAGTCTAGTCAACTCAGCAGTCAGTTGATTTCTTACCAACTCTAATATAGTGCAAGTACACATTAAATAAAGTAGCTGGATGGCAGGAGCAAAATCCTGATGGAGAATTTAATACGGTTGCAGACGATCGGCTGT
Organism: Kryptopterus vitreolus; assembly: GCA_030449085.1. Taxonomy (NCBI): domain Eukaryota; kingdom Metazoa; phylum Chordata; class Actinopteri; order Siluriformes; family Siluridae; genus Kryptopterus; species Kryptopterus vitreolus. The sequence continues at coordinate 6,597,770 of JACRUU010000028.1, read as the reverse complement.
AGACGCTCAGACTGGCTGAGGGTACACTCATCCTGAATCCCACATTCCGAAGTTTTCTCTAGGTTTTTTTTTTTTTTTAATCTGCATCCTATTGGACAGGAACGGGATATAAGCTGAATATTGCATGGAGGAATTGCACATTTAAAACATGTGTACCGGAGGAAAAAAAAAAAAAGCTGTTTGAAAAGTCACATCTCTTTGAAATCTCAACCCCTCGTCCGCCCCTGTCTGCGTGCTTAATAGCTCTTTGTTTATTGCAAATTTGCATATTAAGTCGCTAATGAAACTCGGAAAAAGGAGGAAAAAAAAATCCCAGCGCAGATTGTCACTCATTTACAGATTTCTACAGAACCGTCTCGCCGCGTTAAAAGCAGTTTCTATGGCAACCGCAGTGCTACGGCATGGTTTAAAAGGTGCAGCGCTTTCGCGTTCCTCTACTCCCTCTCTCCACCCCCCACCCTTCTTTAAATACTTTAACGACTTCCAGAAGTGTTTGACGGCGACATGCTCTGTCTCTTGTCTCATCCTCCAAATAGTCGTCTCTCTTTGCTCTCACCGACTCCGACACACTGTAGACTTTTATTATTAGGTGGCTAATGCAGCTGGCAATAAGAGAATTCGCACATGGCTGTAAGGTCTCTCACAAGATGGCGGCCATGTTTTTTTGTTATAGTGCTGTAGCCCATAGCTTCTCTGCATATGCACGATTTGTTGTGTAGCTATTGACAGGATCCGTGACGATGCAATAGACGAATACACTGCTTGACTTGGTATCGATTCACCAAAAAGACGATTGGGTTAAAAATATGTTATTCTCAGGTGCTTGCATCTTTCAGAATAAATACCATTCATTACTATAGTAAGAAAGGGCTTGTCGGTGGCATTACAGAGTTTTAATGCATAGTGAATAGCATAATGCACACCCGTCACTGCAGACCATAATGTTTGTATTGAACAATATGGATATTTATTTTTATTAGTTATTAAATATGATGCACATTAGAGCCAAGACTTCTGCCCGGTTGAAATCATACGCAAAGATAAAGTAGTGCATTAGGATAAATGGAAAATATAATCGTGACAAAATAGATGTGAGAGAGAGAGAGAGAGAGAGAGAGAGAGAGAGAATGATTCATCTCCTAGAACAGCAAGTTGGACAATAGTTTACAAGAGTGAACTCGAGCTTTATTACAAGGCGAGCTAATCGTATTGTTTTTATAGTCACACCTGAAACAGAGCTTGATATTAGGTGCCATCCCACATCAGCAGTTAAAGCAACGCACGTAATGCCCGCAAAACAAAGGCCATTTATTTAGCATTATGTTGTTTTTTCTTAAAGGGAGTCTCGTATTAATATCCTGTATCTGTTTGCTCGGGACTCAACTGGTTGTACTTGCTTGAGACTGGTTGCAGTTGTCAGGAAGCGGAGATGATGACAAATTGTTTGCTGGCGAACAGTGTTTGTACTGGTCCGCAGTGTTTGTACTGATACTTTAACGTCGAGGGTATCAAAATGAACTACACCATGTATTAAAATAAATTGCAGTCTTCTAAAACAAATACCTATATGGCATTTGGAGGCCCTTATCCAGTGCAATTAAAGGTTAAGGGACTTGCTTAATGGCCCACTAGTGAGTGGCAGCTTGGTGGTGGTGGTGGGAGCATGACATTATCGACAGCTTGCTTCTACACAAGTCAGACATCTGCAAACAGATCAAATGTTCGCATACATTACTTTTTAATATCCCAGACAAGGGTTTGTTTTAAAGTAACCCACAGATTTATATACTAATTGAAATGTTCAAATTGAAATATTCATATTGAGATATTTGGTGCTTGGTAACGAACGGCAACATTGCAATGACAAGCAAGGCATTTTACAAAGGCACCTGTATTCATAGCAACTGGTTAATTTGCTACATATATGATTTAACAGTCATCGTATCCTAATCCTACTAAATAGGAGGCGGGCAAACTACGGGCAAACCACACCCAGCCGGACCCTCGGTCCTTTAAATCCGAAGATTGGTACAGAGGTGTCCAAATCATATCATATATATATATATATATATATATATATATATATATATATATATATATATATATATATATATATATATATATATATATATATAAATTATGGCTGCATTCATTTGACCTTTTCTTGTAATGCTTGACGTTCCACCATGTGGGTTTTATCATTAGGCACGGTGATACATTATGTATTAACATTAATGCTATTTATAGGATTGTTCGGGATGTATGTATCCGGTGCTGTCAAAGTCAATGTGGTCCCCTGAGCCAAACAGTCTGGCTTTTTTTTAGTGGTTGTTTTAATTGTAAAATATGGGAAGTGGCTCCTTTAAGAATTCTGTCCCGGTTGCTTTTCCCATATAAGCTGGTGATACGTTTAGGATATACGGAAGCGCATTGCATTCACAATAGAAAAAAAAAGCGCTTTATTGCGTAATACGGATTTGGGAATGCGATGCGCTTGCGTAAGGTTTCCAAATATACGCTAATATAGTGAGGAGCTCGTACCTGTTGTTAAACATGCAGCTGGTAGGCGTAATCCGGGGGAAATTTAGGAAGCTCGAGTGGATGCACTGAAGTTTCATTTTTATTGCTGTTAAAGTGAATTTGGGTTGCTTTGACAGGCCTATTCGGAAGACATTTTTCATCAACCCTATCAAAAACAAATGAATCGTGGAAAAAAACAACAACAATGAAAACAGATGCCTCAAAGGATGAAAGTATAACGATGAATTAACTAATAATCACAGTGCTACCAACCGGTAATACACTATGCATTTCCTCTAATGATTACATGTTTACCACCTTACTGCTCTAGATAGATAGATAGATAGATAGATAGATAGATAGATAGATAGATAGATAGATAGATAGATAGACAGATAGATAGATAGATAGATTTACATACATACAATTTACATATACATTTAATAACTCTGAGTCATATTTCTGTCTATTGTTTTTCTCTAGGCGTTTAAAGACGCGGCCTACTAGCGGCCCGTCCCAGTTATAATCCATTCCATTCGAATGTGAGTGGAATGCAATTTAAAATAAAATGCATTGGGGAAAAAAAAAAAAACACGTTGCCACAAAAATGCGCGTGCGTCCGGATCTAATAAACAGTTCATTGTGCACTAAAAAGCAATCACAGGGTTCGTAACCATATGAAGTACACTAATAGGTTACTTGACGTGGCGTCTACTTCTCTTTGAGCAAAATTGGACATGCTGGGGTTTTTTTTGCGATTGAGTTGTCAAATTTGTGCCGGAAATAGAGACGGATTGAGAGACGGAGCGGGAAGGGAAGCTAAATATAAACGTACAGAGAGAAAAGAAATGAAACGGACAGATTTAATAAGAGAGATTTGGGAAGGGAAGAAAATAGAGGGGAGAAAAAAAAACAACAACAAAAAAACGGGTTTTCTTATCAGAAACACTGTAGAGTGGGTATTAAAGTGCGCGCCGTCTATCACCGCTTTAACCTTGTTCTCGAACACGACTGGATTCTCAAACATCCGGCGAAATGTCATTCATTCCGCCAATTATACATCTAAAGGCTGTAATTACGCTTATCGGTGACATTTTAAAATCGCAACGGAAATCTTTTGTGTTTGTGTTTGGGTGCTGCATTAAGCATGAAAGCATGTCATCTCCTGTCCCGACGATTCGCACTTGTCATTCCATCACGTAGCACAGTAGTGCACTTTGAAGTGCACTTTGAGTTGACTGTAGTCTATCTGTCACTTATGCTCGGCTAGATTGGGCTCATCAGCAGAAATGGTCCACTTAGAATTAGCTGGAGTGCTATCGCTAATTACTCAGACTCCAATCGTTCCACATGCTCCGCGGTTATTAATAATATCCTTTCCCACTTTGATTATGATGACGCGTATTAGTCTGACGTATTTGTTTTACCCAAACAAGCATTAATGTGCAACGTGATGGACCAGAGGCACCTGGGAAATCTCATAAGACATGTTGGTTAATTAGTACAAATATTGGCTAAAGTAGCTTAAAATGAAATCCACAAACCAGTTTTAATATCTGTGACGTGCAGCATATGAACACGGATGAACGGCTGTTCTTTCGATGTAAATTAATGAATCGTGCCAATAACGATTTCACAAACCAATCCCAATTGATATTCTTGTCAGTTGTGGTGCTTATTGTCCCTGGCTTAGTTACATAGACTACAATATACATCTACATGTCTAGATTATTTATTCCTTCCTCTTCTATCGCTATATCCGATCTTCCCTCGGGTCACGGGGAGTCCTGTGCCTATCTCAGTCGTCTGTGGGCATTAAGGCAGGATACACCCTGGATGGAATGCCAACCCATCGCAGGACACACACACACACACACACACACATTCACACACTAGGGGCAATTTTCCAAGGTGCCAATCAACCTACCGTGCATGTTTTTGGACTGGGGGGGAAGACACCGGAGAACCCGGAGAAAAACCCCCTGAGGCACAGGGAGAACATGCAAACTCCACACACATGGCCGAGATGGAAATCGAACACAGATCCTGGCGGTGTGAGGCGAACCTGCTAACCACTAAACCACCGTGCCCAAGTCTAGATTATTATAATTTTTTTTTTTTTATGACTTGATTCATGTGTGTCCAGCAACAAAACAGAGAATGGGAACGATGGGATGGGATAAAGGTTACTATGGCGATAAGCAAACAGCATGTGTGAACGGAATTAAATACTATAGCAGAATATTTTACATATGGAAGTGCAGTAATGTAGGCAAATGATATGATTTATTATATGATCAGCATTATATATATATATATATATATATATATATATATATATATATATATATATATATATATTGTTGGGATTTTTACACATAACAAATCTGTTGAGCAACTGCTAAAGCATTTTGTTAAAAAAATAAATACATAAAATATGTTCAGTAAAAACACAAAGCTCTTTATCTGCAAATATTTCCTACTTTAATATATAAATGCAACTCGATATGGATTATGTAATAGTTTAATACTCTGGTTAGAAGTAGACTATTTCAGTGGTTCATTATTCTCCTTTCATAATAACCAATCAACAGATATGGGGTAAAAAAAAAAAGTTAAGTAGGATTTAAGTCGGCAAAATATAATGTAATATAATATGATTAAAAAGAAAGACGAGGAAAAATTGAAGTCCTACTTGAAGTTCTTTTCAGGAAACACTCCAGCACTACTTTCTTGGAATACCCGTAACTACTTTCCTGGAGATGGAGATGGAACTGCGAAGCTCTTTAATACCATCTGATGGTGGCATCTCTAGTCTCCGTGTAAATTGTTTGGGATGCTGTAAGTTCCCCGTTTGCAGGCAAGGGTAAGGACTTTCTACAGGGAGCCAATGGAGTGCAATGAGTTGAGGCGTCGCATGTGCACGTTCTGGCTGATTGAAGACCAGCCATGGAGAGTTGTGTTTTTTTGTTCGCCGCAGTCTTAGTGAGAAGTTGTGTCAGAGATCATGTAATTCTTGAAAGACTACGAGGACACCTTTAGAGACAGCTTTTGTTTCTGTTATTTATATATTTATTTTGTATGATTAAAACCCAATAGAAAATAGTTTCATGTCCGATACATAACCCGAAATGCAATGTACTGTTTTAAGGAAAAGGTCATTTTGAGTTTAATGGCTGCAACAACAACAACAAAAAACATTTTGTTAAACAATTGGGGAAACTAATAAGGTTAAGAAATGCACAGTAGGATCATTTGGGTATAAATAGTGTATCTTAGAGAGGCAGAAATCAAGACGGGCAGCTTTTAATAATCAGTGAAAGACTGTGTTGGAAAACTTTTACAGAATAATGGTCCTCGATCTAAGATAGCGAAAACATTTACGATGCATAACATCATCAGCCGAGAAAATTCCGCTGTGTAATCGATATTGAATGCAGTGGCTTTCGGGCACCTCAAGGAAGCATTGCGGTTAAATGTAAGTCACTGTATGGGTTTATTAACACCACTATTAGTGAGTACAGTTTGCTGGTTAAATCTCTATCATGCAAAGAAGATGGCATGTGTGAACCTCCACCTTGGGGCAAAGCTTGTATAAAATGCACAGGATGTGGGTTTATGGGATGTGCGGTTGTACATAGTGTCAAACTATCCTATGTTGTATCAGAGGTGGCTAATAGATTAATAGAATGATAGCAATAGCAACATCAATGGATTAGTATGGAGATGTGATTGATTTTTTTAGGACAGTAAAGTGCCGATGTAGGGTGACGAGGCCTGAGGGGGTGCCATCAATGTTCCGATTCAAGAAGGGTTGAGCTCAGAGGCGAACACGTGGAAACCATAGAGCTTGCTCACCCTAAGCACAGTGGCTCTCAAATTGTGGGGCGCTGCGATTCCTGGCTTGTGTGACCCCGGGGGGGAAAAAGTGCTTTTTTGTACTAGCATAAAGTAGAATTGCACGGCCAGTACAGTAGGTGGCAGTGGTGCTCTCGTTGTCGGAGTACGCACAGGGACGGAAAAGTGTACGTAGCGCTTGGATTCAATGCGACTACGGTGGGAGACGGTGAAAGACCGGTGTGTTTACTGCGTCTTAAATTAAGGGGGCACTTAAAGACAGTTAAGTCTTACATCCGCCCCCCCCTTAGGATTTTCTGCTACCCCCCAGGAAAAAGTTACACCCCCATTACTGAAGTACTCTCCTAACCCTAGGCACAGGGGTCTAGGAACAGGTATGGGTCTCCTAGTTCAAATGCATAGAACGTTTAATGCTACCGCGTTCAGAGGCATTCTACATTTACGGCATTTAGCAGACGCACATATCCCGAGCGACTTACAATGGAGCAATTGATGGTTAAGAGCCTCGCTCAAGGGCCCACTAGTGGCAGATTGGTGGCCGGATTTGAACCTGCAGTCTTAATCGCTGCGCTACCACCTCCCTATTCTATACAATTGTGTGTGTGTGTGTGTGTGTGTGTGTGTGTGTGTGTGTGTGTGTGTGTGTGTGTGTGTGTGTGTGTGTTTTGCTTTACTTTCTAGAAACAGTTTGGGGAAGAACCACTTAGGGATGGAAAAGTCTCAATACTTAGGGAATCACTGAAGCTCAGCAATTGAAAGACATCCAACAGGACAATGAGCCATTCTACCCTACTCCAGTACAATTTGCATTGCTCTCTTTCGGTGATGAATATTGGTTTAATGTGCGACCTTAGCCGACTAGTAAAATGTTGCATAGGATGACGTATGGGATCAATAAAACATTCCACTGTTGCTTATTATTAAATTCAATTAGATTTTAATGGCCAGCCTATTAAGGCAATTCTCTAGCGAGTGTCTAGAAGAAGAAAAAGGAGAGAGGGATGAAGAAAGAGAAAGAATAATGATAATGGATGCCTTTTAGCTAATTCTTTTAGACGCCACACCAAAAGTAGGAGCCACGTGTGTGTGTGTGTGTGTGTGGACGTGCGTCTGCTCGTTTGTGCGTTTCTGTGTGCAGGTTCGTTGTTAAGCCCTTCCACGTCTCCAGCTGTCTAGTAGAAACTGTGTTAATGAGTTCCGCAAAGTCTCCTCACATCTGTCCGAGGAAATAAACCGCCGCTGATGCCAACACGCAGAAACATTAGTAGCGATCAGAGATATGACACGGAGGTGGGCGGTGAACAGCGGTAGTGTCACAGGGCTGACTCGCTTCACATTTAGTGTTCAGAAACAAGCAGGAGGAAAACTCAAACTGTCTAAGAAATGTTTTTTTTGCGACGTTATTTATATAGATTTTTTATTTTCTGAAAGGACGCTGAGGGTTTAATGAGGTTGCATGTACGCCTGCGCAAGACAAATGTTGCAGCTATTATATAAACTTTTATAAAACTGGTTTAAGACAAGATGATAACCAAAAAATGTTGTGTTTATATATATATATATATATATATATATATATATATATATATATATATATATATATATATATAAAAATCTAGGGGCATGGTGGCTTAGTGGTTATCACGTTCGCCTCACACCGCCAGGGTCCGGGTTCGAGTCCCGTCTCGGTCATATGTGTGTGGAGTTTGCATGTTCTCCCCGTGCCTCGGGAGGTTTTTCTCCGGGTTCTCCGGTTTCCCCCCCGGTCCAAAAACATGCACAGTAGGTTGATTGGCACCTTGGAAAATTGTCCCTAGTGTATGAATGTGTGAGTGTGTGTGTGTGTGTGCCCTGCGATGGGTTGGGTGGCATTCCAACCAGGGTGTATACTGCCTTAATGCCCATTAATGCCCATAGATGCCTGAGATAGGCACAGGCTCCCAGTGACCCGAGTGAAGATCGGATAAAGCGGTAGAAGATGAATGAATGAATATATAATCCATACAGCGATAGAAAAACGACATTGACTTAATCCGACCGAACTGAATTATCCCACTTGTCTACGGTCATGACCGGGGAAGTAATTAGCACGTTCCTCCAGATGGCGCTCCGGGTGGACTCGACGCAAACTGAAGGAAGAGCCGTTAAACGACGTTAAATTCCCAATGAAACATCCGATATTAGCTGAAGGTGACACACACCGAAGTACCATTGTGTGTATGTGTGTGTGTATATATATAATATCTATATATATACACACCTTTACGAATGTTGCATTCAAAAGAAATCGAATGCATTAAAAAAAAATCGTATTAAACCAAAAAATGCTTAGAAATGCAAGGAAATTTGTATTCAAGCGTCGCTCTTTGTATACATTTCTAATCACAAAGTGGAAATGCATTATTTGTGTGAAGTTTCAAGTCAAGTAGGCTTTCTTGTCATTTCAACAATACCCGGTGCAGTACACGGTGAAACGAAGCAGCATTTTCCGCAGGACCAAGACGCCACATCAAAGAACAGAATATAACAACACATACAGAACTGCACATAGAAAAATAAATATATAAAAAACAGTGCAAAAAGAAACCACGGTGAAGAAAGACGAGATAATAAACTATTTACAGTAGCGCCGAGCAGTTTGATGTGATATTGACAGACACAAAAAAAAGGGGTCTGATTCTTGTTTACCTTTACTGTTGGTCATAAAACTTGCTTTTCAACGATGTATGACCCAAAATAACAATGAGCTTAAATCTGAGTGCTTAATTAAAATATCATAGATTATGGATAGACAGGAACAAAACTAATTTTTTATGCTTTAAACTTTGCAGTGGAATTGATAATAGCATTTTGCTTTCTGCGTGTCCCCTGTATAACCGGGAAACTTTCCACATCCGAGTGTTAAAATATTGCTAGCATCTCAGCCAGAGCCCACATTTCCCTGGCATGCCCTTGACTCACATCTATCTGTCTGAACTACTGTTGCCTTCCTGTCCGGGCCCCAAATATGAATGTATGTCGTCATGTGATAACAGTGCAGATCCACTTGCCTTTAGGGAGGACACTTTGACATCTAAGAGACATCATGAGCCTCATATATTCTAGTTTTCTCCGGCGTTATTGCTCTCATCACTTCTGCAACGCCCCTGCCATTTGGATGAAGAATGAAAACGCGCTGAAAACTCTGACCTCCCCCTAACCTGGAGAAATGTCTCTGGGGTGCGCATGTGCGGCTCATTTGCGATCGATTTAGCGCCAGCAGCAGCCGCGTCCCCCCCCCCCCCCCCCCCCCCCCCCCCCCCCCCCACCCCCTTGGTGCTAACCGACGTCCCACGTCCACCAAACCCGCGATCTCTTGATGAGATCTTGCTCTCGTTCTCATTCCCTCGTTATCCCCTCGGCGCCAATACTTCAGGGAGCCTCAATAACGTTGTCTGTTGGGAGCTTCGAACAACAGATTCCTGTAAACTCAAGAAACGAAAATGTCTGTCAGAAAGTCGCAAATTTTCCAGAAAAGCGTACTGTCCATTAAACTAGATATCCCCCCGCCCCCCCCATCCACCATCCTCTTTATGGCGTGGCATTTGTCCAAAACGGATAGCGATAAAGCCATGCCGAGAAGAGTCTCTGTTCTAAAGTCATCAATTTTATGATTACAATCTCTGACTCATCAGTCTCTGCATTACTCCCCGTGTCCCAATAAACACTGCTTTCAAAAGTATATGGACGCTCTACGACCACACTCGGGCTTCTTCAACATCCCATCGCAAAATTGACCCTTTACTGCCGCTATAAATGCTGGTTCACTTGCCTGAAAATTTTCCACTCATTCAGATGCCAAAGTGAGGAATGGCATTGGCTGATTGGGCTCATGTGCAATCTATGTGGGAGGGAGGTGGTGGCTTAGTGGTAAGTTGTTGGCCTCTGGAACAGAAGATCGCAGGTTCAAATCCCCTAACCACCAAGCTACCACTAGTGGGCCCTTGAGCAAGGCCCTTAACCCTCAATTGCTCAGTTATAAGTCACTCTGGATAAGGGCGTCTGCCAAATGCCATAAAGGTAAATGTATGTTCCAGTTCGTCCAATGCGGTTCAATGTCGGGACTCACTTGAATATATACACACTTTAATACACACACACACACACACACACACACACACACAGTGTTGGGAGTAGCTAGTAGATACAATTTTATTGAATTTTTATTAGGGCAAGGTGGCCTCAGGGGGTTTTTCTCCGGGTTCTCCGGTTTCCCCCCGGTCAAAAAACATGCACGGTAGGTTTATTGGCACCTTGGAAAATTATCCCTAGTGTATGAATGTGTGTGTGTGTGTGTGTGTGTGTGTGCCCTGCGATGGGTTGGCATTCCATCCAGGGTGTATCCTGCCTTAATGCCCATAGACGTCTGAGATAGGCACAGACTCCCCGTGACCCGAGGGAAGATCGGATAAAGCGGTAGAAGAGGAATGAATGAATGAATGAAAATGAATGGTCAAACTGAGCAGTCGATTAAATTGGCACAAATTTCCTTTCTTTCTAACCTATCTGTTAACTTGTTCTAGTTATTTCAGCACTTATTTCTTGTGTCTTTCCATCATGGGGTAGACGCTGCTTTGAGACAATGTCCATTGTTATAAAGTCGATTGTGAATAAAACGCTACAGAAAGCTTAGCATTAGCTTCTAGTCACTTCCTGGTTAGTGGCTATGCTAACGCTCTAATGCTAGCTAATGCTGTTTCCAGTATGGAACACTGCACAGTGTTTCTTTTTTTATAGCCCTGACACCGATGTGCATGTTTTTAAATTTAATAATAAACTGCGAGGTAAAAGACCTAAAAACACTCGATCTGCCACTTAACACATTCCTGGTGGAATTCCGATTTTAACTACAGTATGCTGAATGCATGAATTGTTACGGTCCATAACATAAAAAAACATAAATAAGGATAACTGTGAAAAACTACTTGTGTATTGCATATCAATAATAATGGCAAACGATTCTAGGATTACTCGGCTAAATGCTGTTGAAATATTTATAGACTGCTTGGTTTGAAGTTAGTACACAATATACTTCCATATTGTCTCGTAAGTTACCTGTGGAACGTAAGGATCGTATGGATTAACTACTGGGTTAAAGCGGGCGCTCTGATTAGAAATAACCGCTGACAGGATCATGCAGACCAAAGGCTCGCTAATGTACAACATTTTCTTTTATGCTCTCGATATTGCTCTTCTGGGAATTCATATGGATGTTACCCCTGACACCAACCCTACCCCCCCCCCCCCCCCCCCCCCCCTCCCCTATTCAGTTTAAGTCCATCCCTTCATTGCAACAGTATTCCTTAATGGCGGTGTCAATAAATCCTTGAGCAAAAATTGCTCAAGAATGATTTGGGCATCACGAGGAAGGACTCATAGTTGTTGATATTTGAAAATGATGTCGGAATTTGTGGGACAAACAAATCAAATCCACTGAAACCCCACCTCGTGACTTCCAGGACTTCCATATACACTTAGCATATCCTACTTGAATACAGTTTATTCTTGACACCATTTTTTTTTTGTTCTATTTTTCTGTTATTTATTGTTTATTGTACGGTGACCTCGAGTGATTTGAAAGGCGCCTTAAATAAAATGTACTATTATTATTATTATTATTATTATTATTATTATTATACACGCTCGGAGCACTTAAGCTTGAACTGATTGCACGAGGGGATGTAAACTAGACGTAGCACATGGTTTTGATTTTTATAACCTTTTAATAGCAAGCGCAAAAGTGAAATTTGAATGCGGGGGGGGGGGAATAAGTGAAAACACAGCACAGCACAGATCATCATAAGCAAACTAGGACATTATTAATATTTTTTAAATAAATAAATAAAAAATGACATAACTATCTGAATACAGTGCCAAATTCTCAAACACACACACATAAAAAAAAGTACACTCTTATTCCGGTTCTGCTGTACTCTCTGCGTAGTACACCGCAATTAGTTTTTAAAAGCACTTGGCAACGCGGCGGCGAATTCCTCTTCACTTCGCCTGACCTTTTCCTCGCATCACGTTCGGATATTAAATTGTGTCGACGATTTTTCTGCTTCCTCTTATGTTTAGCTCTGCTGTTTTTCATTAACTGGGCTTCATTGCACAAGCAATCTACATGAATTGCAGTGCTCTTGACTCATATAATCGCTTTACCTTCTGGCATTGTCTTGCGCCAGTAACTCCGCGGTCCGTTTCTTTTTTCTTTTTTTTTTTGTGTATCGAGTCAAAAGCACTTCATTCCGGCATCCTTCTCCTTTCTGTGGATGCTTTAAGAGATTTTGTTTTTGTCTGCTTGATTTATTTGATGTTCAAGGACTGTTTGTTTTGTCTGTGTTTTTTTTTTTCTACCCTGTATAAACTCGAGTAAATGTAAATAAAACGTTTTTGTTTGGGCTGATGGAGACCCTCGGCTTTCAGCTTACTTTACTTGATTTGGTTTGTTTTGTCTCCAAAGTGCAGGTAGTAAAAACAACAATAACAACAACAACAAAAAAAAACTTCTTTTGATTTGTGGAACATGTAAAAGAAGATGGACAGATAGACTGCTTCTGGACCATTAATATATGCGTGTTCCACTGAGCATCTAAAAGCAAGAAGAATGTACAAAAGTAATACAAAGTGGATATATATATATATATATATATATATATATATATATATATATATATATAAAGGGAGAAACAATTGATAGTAAGCGTCTGGAAAATGAATGCGTCATGGTTGTCAGTGACGGAACTGATGCCGGAATAAAGGACAGCTGGAGGAAGGAAGGATAGGGCAGAATGGCGAAAGTAAGAGACAAAAGGGTGTTAAGAAGGAAAGTATTTGACAGCTGAGAAAAGGAAGGAAGGACAGAAGGAACGAAGCAAAAGGTCACACAGTGTGGGTTAGAAGAAAGAAAAAAAAAGGAAGGAAGGAAATATTTCAGTCTCTCACCGTTTCCTTGCTTTTCCATTCCGGAACGGTTTCCATGTTCCGCTGTGTTTCTCATGACGGCAGCGAGTGTCTGTCATCAGTGAATTATACATATGTACGTTTTTCCATTTACATACATAGACGTTTTGTGGCGCGGTATGAATGTCAGCATTTAGATTAAACCTCTCCGTTGGTTATTATTGTATTCATTTTTAAGTCATACTGTTTAGCATAGCTGTAATTGTAAAGCAAAATCTATGATGCTTTTTAATGGTATATATTGCCTGGATTCTTTGCAATTTAAGTTCGTATGATGGTAAAATATAGCTCCCCCCACAAAACAGTTCTCTCCCCTGCATTCACGGTACTGTGGGAGATCCTAATTTGGGTAGGCTTTGTTGACCACCGTAACTCTCTACCTGGGGAAGCACTGCTGCATTGCATTGGCGCATCAGGTACGAAGTATTAATATTAATTCCTTTAATATGTTTAGGTTTTATATGTATGCATCTGGCGCTGATCCGGTCTGCCAAATATTAGAAGTCAACATGGCCCCTGGGCCAAAAAGTTTTCCAACCCCTGTATTGTACACTGGCCAGGCGTAACATTATAACCACCTGCCAAATATTGTGTTGGTTACCCCACTTGTACGCTCAGGTCGCTGTTGGGTTTGACTGACATTTATTCGGTACACGAATCTGTAGTACGTCTTGTACATTCTAGCCTTTATATCCCAACAATGCCATCAGAAATACATAGAACTTAATAGAAATTAACTAGGTGTTAACACACAACTAATAAACGCACATTCAAGAATGCACTTTTTTGGCTAATTATACGTTACGGATATAATTATACATACGATCGCATGCCTCAACAAACATACCTCATTGGCCTCTCTAGCTCGAGAGGAATACACTGGAAGGGGTATGGTTTCTTCTTATTCCAACAATATACCTTCTTAGCACTTCTTACAGGTCTAACCCTTACAGGCACCTTTCTAGTGTAGCACCTGGTGTGGCTGTACTACTAGTACTGCATAACAATGAAATCATTCCCAAGCTAAACAAAAGAGAGAAATAGCCCCATCCTCTATAGTTTTAGTTAAATAATATGAAATGAATGACGCGTATTAACAAAAATATATTATTTATTCTAATAATTGCTCTGAACATTTGAACTATTTATTGATTCATTGTTAAGTGCATATTATGAACTGAAATAGTTGCCCCTGATGGCAGTTATGCAATTTGATTCCCATGAGTCTGTTAGATTGGACCACATGGGCCGTCCTTAGCTCCCCCCACGGTAATCAATGAGTACTGGCCTCCCGTGACCCTGTGCTTCTGTGGACCACTTTTGACACTGACCCCACTTAGCCATCACAATTTGGCTCTCAAATCATTATGGTTGCCCATTTTTCCTCCTTCCCACACGTCAAGTTTGAGGACAAAATGTTCCCTTATTGCCTAATATATCCCACCTACTCTCAGACGAAGAGATAATCAATGTTATTCTCTCCATCTCTTATAACGTTCTGCCTTTCGCTGAAACGGTAAAACCGCATTAGTTACGCAGCCTACAAAATATGAACCATGCCAACTTGAATTTTAATAGTATAATACAGATGGCTCTAATGCAAATGTACCCTCAATCGAGTTTGCCTTTCACGCTTCGTAGGGGAAAAAAAGTTGTGCCCACCTCTCTCTCAGACGGATCTTGCGCTTGTGGCATGAATCTCAATAACAATAGAAAAAAAAACCCTTCTGATCAGACCCTAAGCCCTTTGAATTAATGTGCCTTACACATTTTTTTTTTATTAATTTTTTTTTTATCCCCATCAAGAATAACAGAGATGAACCACTCTGTATTAGTAACCATTTTCCAAGGTGGAATCCTAGCCATGTTGTTTTGAACACCCGGTATTAACAAAACTCATGCTTCTTTTATACTTCTTCACACAAATATTACCGAGGACAACAATGAGACATCCTTATAGAACGAGATCATAATATTTCAACTTCTTTTCTTGTTTGCTTTCGAGTGTAATTGCCAGCTAAGGATAAACGTTATACACACACAAACCCCTCCAGCATCTTTTCCATGTAGTGTATTTTAATTAAAAGTCGTTCTGTCTGTAGATATTCACAATCAAGAAAAAAAAATCACCAAAAGCTAGTGGGTTCAAATGGCACAGGAGAAGAAAAAATAATAATTATTTCATGCAGCAGCACAACCGTTATTAAATATTAAGATAATCCCTCAGTAATAAAAATCTAATTCACTCTTTTAGCGGATAAGCACTAGGTTATTATATTAGTTTTACCCTTAAAAAGCTACAAATCTTATTCTATTATCACAAATCTCAGTGACATTCCTCCATTCGGTCCCGCTGAATGTAACTAGTCAATATTTCTGCATTATAACACGCCGGGGACACCTGGGTTGAACTGCACACGTTTCCAGGACGTTAGGAATGCATCAGTAATAGGATCATCTCCTTGTGTTCCCTTGTAGGACCTCCTTTTGAAATGAGCCCAGGATAAATGAATGCATTGTAATAATGGAATAAGATAAGGAGAGGCAATATCTTGATATCAAGCTCCACTGGTGACGTAATAAAAATGATGCATGGCCATGAATTTATAAAAGGGACCCTAACGCATGGCCGTGACTAAGGCATTGAAAAAAAACCCCATGGGAACCAGTTAATTGATTTGCGATCAAGACCGGTAGTATATGAGTATATGCTTGTGAAACTGCACATTTTAGGGTAATCACCAGAATATAGGGATATCATATAGGGCATCATAGCCAGCTCATATATGCAAAAGAGCGTAAATAGAACGTTAGCAGAACGTTAAGAGACGTTTCCCAAGGTAGCAACATGTTCTCCTTAGCTTTCATATGATTGGCTCGTGCTGATGAATGCAGACTGTCAGCTTTCCAATTTCTAGGGTTACGCGTTAAGCTGACTATAATTTAATAGTTCGCCATGGTTTCATAATAGAGTAGAAATGTAAAGAACTTTAGACTAGAGAGGACCTGATTATCTTGTTCATTAAAAGTACTATTTTGTGGGTGCAAATTAATTATGATGTTCTTTCACATTGCGGCGTCTTAATTATCTCATTCCTGGCGATGGCATAATTATCTAGCTCTCTTTATTTTTATTATTATTATTACTCATTTCGACTATTTAATCATCTCATACACGCACATTAGTAACTAATATCGAAAACAGAATTATCTCATTTTTTCATGCCGATGTCGCAGACACGTTTTGTGTTTTTATGTTGTTCCCCTCGCATAAGTATAATACTACCATGAAGTAATTATCACATTACCTCGTGTTAGTTATTAGTTGCTGTGAATTAATGACTTAATTATCTCATTGCCTCACTTTAGATCATTGCAATAACTTAATTATCTCATTACCTTATTTTAGTATATTGTTGCCTTGCCTTATCTCATTACCTTACTTAAATATATTGTTGCCTTACCTTATCTCATTACCTTACTTTAGTATATTGTTGCTTGCCTTATCTCATTTCCTTACTTTAATATATTGTTGCCTTGCCTTATCTCAATTCCTTACTTTAATATATTGTTGCCTTGCCTTATCTCATTTCCTTATTTTAATATATTGATGCTTTTATTACTTTATTTTAGTACACCGTTGCCTTGCCTTATCTCATTACCTTACTTTAGTATATTGTTGCTTGCTTTATCTCCTTTCCTTACTTTAATATATTGTTGCCTTGCCTTATCTCATTTCCTTATTTTAGTACATTGTTGCCTTACCTTATCTCATTACCTTACTTTAATATATTGTTGCCTTATCTCATTACTTTATTTTCGTATATTGTTGCCTTGCCTTATCTCATTACCTTATTTTAGTACATTGTTGCCTTGCCTTATCTCATTACCTTACTTTAATATATTGTTGTCTTGCCTTATCTCGTTTCCTTACTTTAATATACCGTTGCCTTGCCTTATCTCATTTCTGTACTTTAATGTATTGTTGCCTTGTCTTGTCTCATTACCTTACTTTAGTACATTGTTGCTTTGCCTTATCTCATTACCTTACTTTAATATATTGTTACCTTGCCTTATCTCATTTCCTTATTTTAATATATTGATGCCTTATCTCATTACTTTATTTTAGTATATTGTTACTTTGCCTTATCTCATTACCTTTTTTTAATATATTGTTGCCATGCCTTATCACCTTACTTACGTATACTGTATCAATGATTAACTCTCACATTCCCTTACTTTAGTACAGTATATCATTGCAGTGACTTAATTACCTCATTACCTCACATTAGTACATCATTGCCCTGACTTAATTATCTCGGTTCTTTAGTATGCCATAGTTTCAACTCCAATTACATTGTTCACCAAACATACGATGGGGTTTCATTGTAAATATGACCTAATTGTTTAATTCCTTAATGTTAATAAGCCACGACGTCATTATGTCGTTCCCATGAGTACGTTGTAATTGGCTTTATTAAGTACGTATGTCACAGCAGGACACTGTATCTTTTATATGTAGTGTTTTTGTATGCATTGCATGATTTGATGGATATATGTACCCTTAATGTTTAACCTATAGTTGAGACACTTATCCACGCTAACAGTCAACAAAAAAAGAGGAGAGAGAGAGAGAGAGAGAGAGAGAGAGATGTTGAGTACAGTTTTCTCCTCCTACTCTACAATCTTCTTAATGCCTCGCTTCTTTTCTACCAAGACCTCTCAGACACACCTGGTCATGTCTGGGAACTAAATGGAAAGCTTTTACATTTGTTTACTCCCTCCCACTCTTCTTTTCTTCATTCTCTCTCTCTTTCTCTCTCTGTCTTTCAGACACTGCACTCAGAGACAACTGACTTAGAAGAAATTCGATGTGGCTTTTATGAGATGAAAGTCTCTGAAAGCCTGATTTGAAATAAATAAACCGGAGTGACAAATGCAGTCATGTGGTGGTTAATGACAAAGCATATTTACTTCTGTTTAGATGGAACAGATATGAGGAGTTTGGAACAGAGCCATTCAGAATAGTAATCATTTTTAGATTTGTGTTTGTGTTTGTGTGTGTGTGTGTGTGTGTGTGTGTGTGTGTGTGTGTGTGTGTAGGCTGTTATCTGAAAAGAATAAAGGTCAGAAATGTAAGAATATTTTATTGGGAAAATGCAGTTTTTCATTCCAAAGTGAATATATTTCCAAATTTCTTTTAGTTACAGAGGTCAGCGTTTGCCTTGTTTTTTTTTTTTGTTTGTTTGTTTTTAAATAGAGCCATTTTGTAAATTTAGGACAAATGAAAGCCTATGTTACGGAATGCACCATTGAGTTTATTTGATGGATTTTCCAGTGTTCGTGTAATTGAATGAATGCATTCGTGTCTCTCTAATTGACCAATTTCAATGTATTTATTTAACGAGTTTAATTCCTTGTTTTTTTTTTTTTTATTTATTCTTTTTTTAAACATGGTTACATTTTACAGCATTTAGCAGACACCCTTATCCTTAGAGCGATGTACAAATAGTGCTCTAAGTCTCCGTCTAAGAATAAATGAACTCTTGTTGGATTGATTACAAACTTAAGATACAAACAACCTTTGACTCAGTTGAGGGATGTTTATTTATTTATTTCATGTTAATTCTTTCACGGTGTCATGCGGCCATGTCCTGAAATTCTGACCAGTCCTTTTGTTTACCTGCAAATCCAATCCTCAGCATGCATCAAAATGGCCCACCATGCGCCAAAGAACTACAGACATGCATACATGTACACGTAATATGCACTGTCTTGTTGGCCTTGACATTTATATCATGCATCTACAGTAGACAAGGCGCGAGGGCGCCCGAGAATACGATCCCATTCACTGACAAGTGTTCAGCTTTGTTCCGCCAGCCTAGTCATGAAAAAGGATCCCTGGGGTTGAGCAACTGACTCTGCAAATGGATTTACACTTTCAGACGACCACACATGATTACGGTTACACCTCCAACACACTTGCCTTCACCGCCGGCGTCCCTCCCCACCTGCAAGGCTACGTCTCGAGCCCCCTGCCATTCTTCATCTACACCTGTGACTGTACGGCCACCCACTGCTCCAGTTCACTGATTACATTTCACGACAACACAGCGGTGGTCTGATCACGAACACCGACGTCAGAAAGAGGATACGGCTCAGCGATGCCTGGCCAGCACTGAACATCTGTCAGGCCAAGACTATGTCACATACAACAGACACGGAATGCAAGATGCTAAGGATGGCCAACATCTTCTTTATCTTCGTGTCTTCAAAGATATCTTCCGGTCTCCGTAAAGTGCAGGAGTCTCACAACGCCGGCTGTTCAAGGTTCCGGGCCCCGATCCGAAAAGGACGTCCCGCTACACCAGGTGTCTTCAATATTATCTGTGAAAGGACGAGTGTAGCTGCTGGCTTTCCTCCCAGACAAACACAAGACACACTTGATAGTTGATTGGAGACCAGGAGCCACTGATTAGACAAGTGAAATCAAGTGTGATTCCTCCTTTGTTTTGGAAGAAAGTCTTGCAGCCACGCTGGCCCCCTTGAGGATAGGATCGAAAGACCTCTGCATTAGAGCATCCTTAGTGCGAACTGTTTAATTTAACCCGCCAAAAAAACATGGTATTGTTCAGCAAAAGCACAAGGACCATGCTTCTATACTTGCCGGACACTTAAATCAGGCAACGTATTCATAATTAGGCAATTCCAACCCCAATTGGTGTCTGTTCAGGCTGCTAAGGTCAGCCAATTAACTGTATAGTGACATGGCCAACGTTTACATCCAGATCATTAATGTGTGGGGGAAGTTCCCACCTCCACCTGCACACATCTATATTTGCATACGTCTTTTATTCCGCTCAAGGTTCACATTAAGCACATTTACACAACACTATATATATATATATATATATATATATATATATATATATATATATATATATATATATATATATATATATATATATATATTAGACCCCCCCGGGTCTAAAAACATGCACGCTAGGTTGATTGGCACCTTGGAAAATTGTCCCTAGTGTATGTGAATGTGTGTGTGAGTGTGTGTGTGTGGATACAGGGTGTATCCTGCCTTAATGCCCATAGAACGCCTGGGATAAAAAGCGGTAGAAGATGAAGATGAATGAATATATGATATATATATATATATATATATATATATATATATATATATATATATATATATATATATATATATATATATATATATATATATATATATATATAGCAACATTTCTGTCCCAGTTGTCAAAAGAAATATAACAAAGTTGTGCGTATCTCGCCAAAGCAAAGCCACACACTACGCTGAAATGCGGGGCGACTCATCAATCACTAGCACAAACCTCGTCCAGCAAATACCGCATGTCGCTTTAGATTGACACACAGGAGAGGAAAGGACAAGACCCTTTACCCTTAAATAGCTCTCGTGCTCACGAGTGCATGGGATCTCAAATTAAGTTTTATTCGTCTCCAGAATGGAGCTGACAGACATATGCCCCACTTTTTGTCGTGAAACTGAGAAGGAGAAAATTCCGCCTTTTCTGTCTCATAGTAGAAATGCTACAGATAAAATACAGTATTGCTAATATTTGTAAATGAGATTTTTTTTTTTCCACCATTTACGCTATTTTTCGGACAAATATTTCACTTCCACTTATTACATTGTACACACTACATTGTTTTCAGCGTGCCGTAAATGTATGCTTTCCATTCTCGCATTTCATTTCCATGTTTCTAATCCTCTAAACTAACTATAACCGACGCTATATCCATTTCTCTCAAAATCTCTCCCTTTAATAAAATTATTCCATTTTTTTTTTATTTGACCGATTTCATGTTCATGCGTTCGTTCATAGTTTTGATGTGATGCCAAATGGAGAAAAACAGGAGTTTCAAGTCAAGTCAAGTCAAGAGGTTTTTATTGTCATTTCAACCACATATAGCTGACGCAGTACACAGTGAAATGAGACAACGTTTCTCCAGGACCCCGGTGCTTACACAAAACAACATATAACACAAACACAACAACACAATGCTGAGGACGAGACTAAGTTTGTCCTAGCTACATAAAGTGCATCGTGTGCAACCTGGTGCAAACAGCGCAAAGACACAAAGACACAAGACTGTGTTCACAACACAAGACAGTGCATAACAAAACTAACAGTCTGAAGTTTGAAGGCGATTTTCATATCAATGCGTCCTCCGTATACTTTCCTGGACATCCCGTTTATTGACTAAAAGTGTTTTCTGTCCCGATGCTGACTACTATGTAAGAATAGCTCTTAGTCACGTTGTAATGAAATGAAAAGAGAACGATGGCTATAATGACGTTGTATGACGTTATCCTTCGAAATGGGCAAATTTAAATAGGGAATTGAAAATACACCTAATTTAAACGTGGCAAATTAGAAAAAAAATAAATACATTTTTTACGCTCGCATGAGGTGTTTTTTTTTTTTTTTTGACGATGGAAAAAAAAGGAATAATTCGCAAAACTGTAACGGAAATTTTTTTTTCTCGCATTTCCAGGTCACATGATCTACCTTGCCTTGCCTTGGGTGTGATGCTGCAGGTGCTACAAGAGGCTCTATTGCACTGCACGGCTCAAAAAAAGTGGACTTGTTCATCCGGAAATTCTCCGGAAATCCATAGGTCCTCCGTGAAATCACGCACTATCGCCTCCCGGAACAAGCGCATACGTGGCCACGGCCAAGTATAGAGGGATCGCTTCGCCATTAATGCTTGTATAACAAGCCTACGTCTCCGATTACAAATAAAACGCCTAATGCGTTGGCTGCGATACAAGTAAGCGCCTTGCCGATATCTGTTGCCATTTTTAATGACTTATCGCGAGAGGACAAGTTATTGTGACGTGATATGGTTCATGGAAACACCGTCATTTCGCAGCAGTTTTTTGTAGCGACATTTCAAAAATATCGCAAAAGGTTTGCGCAAATTTGCAATGGAAACGCGCCTAGTGTTGCATATGTGAATCTTTGTGGATGATGATATTGTTGAGGTACACAAGAGAACATTTGCAATACACTTAAATGATCCCTCCATTATGAAACCCATTCTATATATATATATATGTATATATATATTTTTATATTGATATTGATTTGTTGTGCTTAGCAATCTGTTTGTTTGCCTTATTAGCCATGATGGTGTAGCCGTCACGAGAATCACCATGGAACTGCTAATGCAGTTCGAATTATATTTAAGGCAAACATTGTTTGCTTTCATCTCCGCCCTCAATTACCGTATAGTGCCGGCGTCATTTGTTTTTCTCTCGTTACAATTTTACTTGAGGGAGAGAGAGAGAGAGAGAGAGAGAGAGAGAGAGAGAGAGAGAGAGAGAGAGAGAGAAAAAAAAAGAAAGGTCTATTTGACCTTTTTGCTTGCTTAACAATGCTTGAATTACAAAAGTACATGCTCAATTTAGCAAAGGAATCAAACACCCGTTTCTTTTCGCCCATTTTTGAAAGACATTCGGTGCGTTTAGAAGCATTCTCCTCCGAGGGGAGAAAAAGAGAGAACTGAAGAGATTCTTTAATCTCTCCATCATCTTGTTATATTTTTACATGTAATTTCGGGAAACGCACCTGTGACAAATTCCACTGGATATCATTTGGAAAGGCAGACATTTGTTTAGATCAATTCCGACATCTGAAAATAAAAAAGCAAAAACGAATGTCGGAGAGAAACCCAAGCCATGAGGTTACAGGACTATTTACTGAGAAAGGAACGTGTCAGGACGCAGATTTTGGGACGCTTCCACGCGCATAGCGATTTTTAGAATTGATGATGGCCAGATGGGAGCCGATCATCAGTGCAAAGACATATTAAATAGGAAAACATTATTTATCTATTTATTTATTTATTTATCTAAATTCCAAGAATTTTGTGCAGTTTTTTTCCACAGAGGAGAGATTTTTCCTATGGTTATTCTTTCATAAAACCCAAATTGGTAGTGTTTGCAGTGATGGATTGTTTCTCATTTAGGATCCAAGGTTCGAACTTCTTTCTATTCGTTTGGGATCCTTCAATGCAGCACATTGTTCCCCTTAACTTTTCCCTTAATTTATTGCTTCTAAAAACACGTTTCACTGACCTTTTTTTTCCTTTAGGGCTTTTTTTTTTTTTTACTTGAACTTGGACCTTATATGGATAAGTGTGCTTTTCTATTTCATGTCCGGTAAACTGACAGGAAGACCATGAATGTTTCAAGTGTCCCTATGAAAGGTTGTGAAAGCATCCGGCGCATGACGTCACCGTGTTCAGAGCCGTTGATTGGATAGTCTAGATCAGGTCCAATTTAGCTATTTTTGTTGCCCCCTAATGGCTGAAGAAGAAGAAAAAAAGATTAAGATTAAGTGGCAGATTTACTTTCAAGGCCATTTTCAAGTCGGACTTTTCAAGAAAAGCCGGACATTGTTAAGAAGGTTTGGACAACTCCAAAGCTCCGCCTGTCACGACCAGGAAGAGGATTTCGTCCGCCTCTTTCACGTTAGCAACTGCTTTTGAGGAAAGAGAGGAGGATGGATTTTGTTTACAAACAATTTGTTGGTGAGTAAAATGCTGCTGTTTTCCTAAATAATATTGCAAGTGTATTATTGACGTTTCTTATGTGGGTGACGGCTGGAGCTGCAGTAGTTCGCTCCTGGTTTGTTTATTCAGTACATGCATTTATTGTGTCTACAGCAATGGCAATAGCCCTTTATACTGCATTTATAATGCATATTAAGATGGATTTTATAACCATCAATTCACACGGAGCACTACTAAAGGTCTAGGTGTGAAATGCAATGCACCATCTGCTACTGATATATATATATATATATATATATATATATATATATATATATATATATATATATATATCTATATATATATATATATATATATATATATATATATATATATAGCCAAAGAATTGTGTTTATCTTCCATATTATGCCAGCCCTAGAAAATAGGGCCAAATGCTTGAACGGCGAAACTTTCTTTCATGTTTCATGATTTAATTCAGTGGACCATAATAAAAAAGGAAACATCTGCAAATAGCCCAAGTCTGCTGTGGGAATGAAAAGTACTTATTTTATTCCATAAGTGGTCATATGGTTAATGCTCTTTTTCGCTGTTCACAGGGACCAAAATATAAAAATACCCCCGCCGCCACTTTCTGACTTCGTCTCACTGAGCAAACACCTCGGTCAGATAACGGCCAATCGAAATTCATGAAGACGTACGGCAGCCAATCAAAATTCATGAAGCCATGTCTTGGATCGATCAAAATTCATGAAGAGGGAGATACAGCTAACCGGGATGGAAGAGCCTTTAGTTGGTCACGTTCTAGATGTTTTATAAGACATGATGTGCATAACCTGTGCTCATGGTCGTGTTGTCTTTACACCGGGGAAGCCGTTTGCCCTGTTGCCCCCTTCCCCCAGACCTGGAGAAGCTACCACGAGCGCAATGGCTCAGTGTTTGTAATGGGAAACAGCACAAATTATTCATGGGAGCTGCCAGGATCTTCACTTCCCTCTTCCATTCTCATAGATTTCGGACCAGTCACCTTTAATCCCCTCCTTTACTTTATGGACTGTATGCACGAATGAATAGAATAGATGTTAAAGGATTAAAGGAGTGGATCTTGAAAGTATAGTCACAGAGCAAATAAATGTGGTGGATGAAAGTGTCTATTCTGCTGCCTATTACATGCATCATTAAAAAAAATAATAAATAAATTTGTTAATAAGCATTGCACTATCTAGTGTTTGTGAAATGCACTGTAGTGTGGCTTAATTAATAGGGCTAATTATATACATTGTATTATACCAGTACCGTAGTTTTGAGTATTTACACCATGTATTATTCCATTTTTAAAGCTTATTTATCGATTCTTATTATCACTCATGGCGTCAATTTGTTTCCTAAGTACCACGGACTACGGAACATATGGTGTTTATAATAAGGCAGGTATATGATCAGACACTAGGCACGGTTCCATTACACATTTGCACAATGCTTTTCCGATGTTTTCGGAATGCCGATATGAAACGGTGTTTCCATGAACCATATCATGTGACTAAAACTCGTCCTCTCGCGATGTCATGCAAAAAAAATGGAGACGGATATCAGCAGGCTTACTTAAAAAAAAAAAAACTAACCGTTTTTATTTATAATTGGAGACGTAGGCACGTTATACAAGCATTTATGGCGAGGCGATCCCAATGTACTTGGGAACAAATTCACTTGTTCTAGGAGGCTCTGGGAGGACCTGTGGATTTCCAGTTTGCATTTTCTGTAAATATCCATCCATCAATCCGGGTTCGATTCCCGTCTCGTGTCGTGTGTGTGTGTGTGTGTGTGTGGAGTTTGCACGTTCTCCCCGTGCCTCAGGGGTTTTTTCTCCGAGTTCTCCGGTTTTCCCCAGGTCCAAAAACATGCACGGTAGGTTGATTGGCACCTTGGAAAAATTGTCCCTAGTGTATGAATGTGTGAATGTGAGTGTGTGTGTACCCTGCGATGGGTTGGCATTCCATCCCGGGTGTATCCTGCCTTAATGCCCATAGACGCCTGAGATAGGCACAGACTCCCCATGACCCGAGGGAAGATCGGATAAAGTTGTAGAAGATGAATGAATGAATGAATGAATGAATGAATGAAGCCTATTCAAGGAACCCTCAATGCATTGAACTTTGGACTCTGGATCGTGCTAAGTCCCTTAACACTGGTAAAGGTGGGGTGTCTGGGAAATGCCTGAAATGTAATGTAATGATGATTTAGGAGACATGTGATTGTAGGTTTGGAGAATGTTTGGGCCCAATCGATATGCACTTAAAAAATATAAACTCTCATTATCATCTTGATTAACACAGAACGCTTCCAAGACGAAACCACCTTAATTATTTCCAGTATGCTGTAATGGAAATGGAAACGGGGTATCTTCAATGCTATTTTCATGGCACGCCACACATTACAGCTAAATTCCTTGGTCTTTGTGATGAATGAGTAAGTGAATTGAAAATCCAGACTGATCCAATTGAGACTTGCAGATCAATAACTACTCACACGACAATAATGGTTCCCGCGCCGGTCCGATCTCCGCTTAAATATGTCTTTTTATTAATCGTGCTTCATTTCTATTTATTACATCAAGTCTACATTTGATAACATCTCACATTTGCCTAATTGCCCTGCTGTCAAGAAGACAATAATATCTGGATTGATGATCAGGTTCTGTAAAGTGCAGCGTGGGATTAATTTTTTTGGCAGGCATTTAAATAAATAAATAAATAAATAAATAAATAAGTAAATAAATAAATGTACTTTTCACATCTATTCATCCCACTTCGATTTTTCATTTTTTTTTTTTTTGCAATTTGGAATTGATCTCGCGTTGTATAATGATTGTGTCATGAATCGGCACAATTTAGCCGGTAATATTGTATAACCGCTAAATTCTCATGATTTAATCACATGAGAAGTCTGAGTAATGAAGAATCCCAGCTGTTCTGGTTGTGCAAGGAATCTGAGCCTTGTTTGGATGGTAACCTGCAGCATCCTGCCAAGTCTCCAGTGAAGTGACTAGAATTCCGATTGAGATATGAAGCAACAGCTATAAATTGCTTTTGACAAGCCTCTGCATTAGAGTTCTTTATTCCGTTATTATTATTTTCTACACTCCTGGTTTCCTCTCAGTCAGCCTCGTTCGTGAGGTGGTTACCTGGAGCGCTTTTCCAACAATCTCGAGAAGCTCCTCGGAGGTGTGGAATGCTTGCTGGCAGCTTTTACTTCACTCACCAGTCCAAGTCGTACCAAACCATCTCGACTGGAATGCGATCAAATGATTGTGTAGACCTGAACTAATGCAGCACTCCATCACTCTCCTTCTTGAACAAATAGCTCTTATATAATCTAGGTGTGTGTGTGTGTGTGTGTGTGTATTAGGGCTGTCAATAGATTAAAATATTACCATGAGTACCATGAGTTAATTAGATTAAACGCATTTTAATCACTTTACATATATATATATATATATATATATATATATATATATATATATATATATATATATATATATATATATATAAAAACATACACACGGTGGTGCCTTGGTTAACGTTGTTAATCCGTTGCTGGAAATGCGAAATGGACGTTAGCCGTTTTACTGTATATACACTACTATAAAGTATATATCTATATATATATATATATATATATATATATATATATATATATATATATATATATATATATATATATATATACAACACACTTATAGAAACACATGCCATGGTCCTTTTGTTTATTTGCAACAAACGAGCATTGCCTTTTATGGAATAAAGACTCTCATTTGTAACTGAAGTACACTCTAATCAGCTAATT
Source organism: Kryptopterus vitreolus (assembly GCA_030449085.1). NCBI lineage: Eukaryota > Metazoa > Chordata > Actinopteri > Siluriformes > Siluridae > Kryptopterus > Kryptopterus vitreolus. Next base: position 6,569,981 of record JACRUU010000028.1, on the reverse strand, counting down.
AACTTTAAACACCTGCGACACTTTTCTGAGCCTTTAAATAGCGCCACTATTGTACACAAAAACTGCTGACTTGACAGTCGACAGAAGGCGATCATTGACACCCTGCACATGGTGGGTAAGCGCACTAGTAAAGAGGCTGGCTGTTCACAGCGTGTTGTTTCGTATGGCGGGCCCTGACCCCTCTCATTATTAATGTAGACGAATACCATGGTCTATTTTAACAATAGTCAACTGAATAGTATATCTGATTGTATCTGTAAATTCAGGAATAATTTGGGCATTTAAAATGCGGCTATATTTCACATGTATTTGACCAATTATTGTAAATCTGTCTAGTGTAGCTTAACATTTCATGTTTGGGTTGTGTCTCTGAATAGCATTAGTGCATTTGTCCACCCTTCCAATCATGCCTGTATGGTTTATACCAAATTTCCCTAAAAGGAAAAAACATCCAGGCAGCTGTAGTCCTGGGTGAAAAACTGCGTCGTTATCTGAGCTACCAACAAATAGCCTGCACCTTGTGATATAAGTAAGCACGGACAGTATAGTAATAGTACACTGATGTTGAATAGGATAGCGTGAAACGAGATCAATAAGTTGGGGAGGGAGGTGGTACCTCAGAGGTTAACACATTTAGCTCTGAACCGGAAGGCCGGAGGTTCGAATCTCAGCACCACCAAGCTGACACTTCTGGGCCCATGAACAAGGCCCCCTTAACCATCATCATCATCTCAGCTGTAAGTCGATGCGAGATTTACACAGTGTTCTTTCTTAGAAGCTGAGAGTTGTCTTCTAGCAAATAAAAAAATCAGAAAGCTATGAATATCTTTAGTTGAGAAAGAGCATTGTTTAATTTCTAAACAAAAACAACACCAGGCCCGATTTTATATTAGACTACGAGCTCCGAGATCTATCGATTCCATTCATCATGCGTTATCAGTGTGGCATGTCCTTCTAAGCTCTCACACACTAACACACACACACTGAGGCTGTGTTATCTGTGTCTGTAATGGATTACTGCAGCAGCTGGCTCGTCATAGTTCGTGTTTGCATTGCCATGCGCATTATAATGCCGAAATAGGCCACTGCCGCTGGGGAATAGCGTTGCCGTGAAGGGGTCTTCTTGGTCTGAAACAATACTCAGGTAGGTGGTATGTGTCGAAAAATATTATCCACATGAATGCAGAATGCATTATTTTCTGAAAAGAACTATTCGCCCAGAGTAAAATGACTATTGCTTTGACTTATCCTTGTATATAGTCCTGCCATGGCAAACTTTCCTGCTTTCAAAAAAAACAGGTGATGCAGAGCATCATGCAAAAGAACCCAGATGGAGAATCTGAGCCATTGCCAAGAGAAAGGATGAGAGACATGAGACACTGTAACAGCAGTGCCACAGGCTGATAGCTTCCATGCCACGCCGCATTGAGGCAGTAATTGCTGCAAAACGGGCCCAAACAACGTAGTGAGTACATACAAATGCTTATATTTACCTATGTACAATATTTGTTTTATTGACTGCATGTAATATTTAAGGCTTTGGCGTCTAGACTAGAAGATCACCGGTTCAAATCCCACCACCACCAAGCTGCCACTAGTGGGCCCTTGAGCAAGGCCCTTAAACCCTCAATTGCTCAGTTGTAAGTTCGCTCTGGATAAGAGCGTCTGCCAAATGCCGTATTAATGACCGAGGCTCTCTGTTGTCATTACTATTCTAATTTTCTGAGATCATGCGCAGTATACCATGTTGAATCCCGGCTTGAACTATCTTGCGTTACATGTCACGAGTCTATCTCATATATTCGTTTCACCTTTTAAATGGCATTCCTGAAATAAATTAAGTTTTGCACGATATTCCCATCTTTTCACCGGTAAATTCCAAGAACTGACTGGTCCACGTGCATCCTAATAGATCCCTGTTCCTTGACAGGTGCCATTGTGATGAGATAATCAATGTTATGCCCTTCGCCTGTCAGTGGTTTTAATGCAACGGCTGATCAGTGTGTCCTTCACCATAATGAGAAACAGAGCAGAGATTGAGATAGACACAGATTGTTGCAGTAAAGTTGGGCAGTCGGGGGGGGGAGAAAAAAAAAACAGGCAGAAAAGTTGGAACAAACAGTATCCGAACTGTTTAGGATATATTCATGTCACCGAGGATGTGCTCTGTTTATTTAGAAATGCTATTAAATTCACCCTGCATTCACACTACAGGACGCCACAGTAGTCTTGAGGTCTCATGGGCTTGATCCTGAGCTCTTGTTACTGCCTGTTTGGAGTTTCACATTGTCTCCGCAGGTCAGCGTGGGTTCTTTCGGGCTGCTCCGGTTTCCGGCATGCTGCTAGCCGGATTGGCTATTCTAAAATTTCCCCATAGGAGTAAGTTAGTGTCTGTGATACCTGCGGCGAGCGGCCTCCCGTTCAAGTTGTGTTCCTGGCTTAAACCTGGTGTGTCTGGGATAGGCTCCGGTATCACGGCTGCAGGACCCGAATGAATGTGAACGAATGACAAAATGGCTTTTTCTCCCCCCTTCAAATTCATACCAGATCTGACATTTCCAATTACAGCCTCCTCCACGGCTGTCTGAACTGTCAGATTAGAGTGATTGTGTTATTTTTTTATCTTAATCAAACCTGGCGTGCTTTATAATTTCACAACAAACAACACATATTTGTATGCCAGGACATAAAAACACAAACATGCATTTTGTTTAATGTTTAACTGTTTAACAAATGTGTTGTGTGTGTGTGTGTGAGGTGTGATCACTATTCAATGCTAACCATGATGCTAATGTTATTTGACACAAACACTCATCATTCATATTTATTATTACTTATACAAATGTGCGTGATTTATCATTTATCTTTCTATACCCATGGGTGTATATTTATCGGGGTACAATAGTACGCGCCACACTTGATTCTCCAAAAAATAGATTTAAAAAACGTTGTACACTTATTACCAAGCGTGAGAGGAATCGCTATTGACAATTAACTATAGTATCCTTAATTTCATTGCATGGTTCCAACATTTTAGATGACCTAATAATAGATGTATTTAAATAAAACCAGAAAGAAGGCACGCAGATAAACATTGAATTGGTGGGTTTCAGTAAATATAATACATTTCAACCAGAATGTTTACATACAAATTTCTTTATTTATTAAGTACATAGGGTTGTTCTTGTTGGTGCCATTTTGTTTAGTCGGTTCCAGAGATGAGAAGTAGTGAAGTGCAAATACTACATAAATGTACTTACGTTGCTTTTTCAGGTATCAGTACTTTACTACATTTCACTTTTATAATCTACTTGGTGAAATGATCAATATTGCAGTACTTTTCAGTCTTTTAAAACTTCAGGGAAGGGAAGTGTGTACTTTTGCCACCTCTGGTTGCTTCAATTTGCGCAACTCTACTAGTTCTATTAAAATTACATTAAATAAAGACGGATACATAAACAAACCATGTAAATAATCATTTGTAGGGTCTAATTTATAGAAGCGCATTATTTTTGAAAAAAAAAAAAAGACATGCAAACTTGTAAGTGTATAAGCAGGAAACAGTTAGCTCTGGGGCTAATCCTCAGGAGAATGCATTTACTATACGTCCACATGAATTCAGACAGACTCTTCCTAAATTCTTCTCTTGACCGCCGACCCGACCTGGGAATATTGTCCAAAGCATCTAACAACGTCCTCAAACATTGCCAGGCAGAAAAAAACACAATAAAACCTCTCCCACTGTCGCCTCACTTAGCAGCTAACAGGTAGTTTATTGACCTGTAGGCATTGCACATTAAGCTACACTGATATTACATTGACACAAATCCCTTTTTTTTAAACCTTCAGTTAAGACATTTGTGGTTATGTGCATTATTTGCGCCGTAGAAGTTTTATAGAGTCTTTGAATTTGGGTGATTATTATATCGGCTAGCTTGTGATGCTACCAGTTTTGCTAGCATCCCAACCATCGCTAGCTTAGCAACATTTGCTCATTTCTATTACTTTTTCAAACTTTTCTAGGCAAAAAATAACCATCACATCACAAGCTGGTTCTTATGTTGTTACGGAGGACTTTTTAATGGTACACCCCGTCCTCACATTATCATCAACAACATAACTTTATACATAAATACATAAAGGGGCATGCTTGTCTTTTCAATGGCTCTAGTTTTAAGGGTTTTTTTTTTTAATGACGTAACTTTTTAGGGTCGACCAACAATCATCCAGCCACACAAATGAACAACAAACAATGATTAGTAGACGTTTTTTTATTATTTTTATTTACTTTTTTTTTTTACTTATATGCAAGGTAAATATGCATGTTATCCAAGCTATCATGGTTTTGTTGATTTACCTCACATATAAGTGGGACAAAAAAAAAAACATGTCAATATTTTAGTATTCATTTATTACAATATAAATGTAGCTAACACCAATCCCGTTTCCTAATCGACTGGTCAATTATTCTGTGGTGATAAGTAATTAGGTTATAGATCCGTTAGTCAATGCATGCATATCACGTTCTGTTTACAAGCACGGAACGGTTTTATATATATTCGCAATAGTTACCACAGAGCTGGTAGTGTGGGCTTATAGTCTCGTGGAAACCTTTGGGGGGTTTCTTCCTTCTCTCTCTGATATTTATGTTTTGAGTTGAAAGCGTCTCTGGATTTCTCGGATGACGCCACAACAGGGAAACGGCGATTTCAAATGTACGCACCCCAATGCCTGATAACAGGCTAATTGTATGTTTATTTTTGAAAAGTTGTATCTTTCGGTGGTCACGCTGGGATTCAAAAGAGCATTTCAAATGGATTTGGATTAATGGGATGAAACATCTGTTTTTGCGTGGACGGAAAGCGCGCTAAGATCTTCTTGCCAAAGCGATGACGGTGTATACCACAACGGCCACATGTGCAGACAAGGACAAGGAAGCTTTGGCACTGAGGTCACTTCATGTCAGATTAGTCCATAGATCGGCAACCCATGGCTCCGGAGCCACATGTGGCTCTTTCATCCTTCTGTTGTGGCTCCCTGTGACTTTGGAAAATAATGAGTATTTTATAAAAAAATTTATTTTATTTTGTTCATTTTAAAATATATTTTGGAATTTGAAGATTATGGTAAACTTGTAACATAAAAAATGTGCGACATTTGAATTCCTGCCGTCCCTCACGTCTGGCAGCCGGCGTTTTTCCAGCACACTACCAGCGTGATTTTTTGACCCCTGCCTGGAAGGTAAATGATGGATAAATCCAAGAAAAGGAACATTTCTGAAGATAACAGAACGTTTAGTGCTACGTGGGCAGATTCTTTTGCTTTCACTGCTGATGAAACTGGTTTACCAGTCTGCTTAATATGTGGTGAAAAATTGGCAAACAACAAAAAGTCAAATGTGCGTGTATGTGAAATATAAAAGTGACATAAATACATAACTATATATTAAGTGAAGTAGTCCTTTTTTAATTCAGGACAACTGGCTGCACACTCCAGTACACGCGATGGGACAGAAGCAGACTGCGCTTTTTTTTTTTTGGTTTGCATTGTTCGTTCAGTGCTGGTGGATAATATTTGGATAAGTTTGGATTTTTATCTCATAAATAAGAGGACAGGTGACTGCAGGCTGTTTGCATTTTTTGTTCAGTAAGTTGGGTAAGTTTGGATTTGTATTTTTTAAATACGAGGACTCAAATAGACACCGGGTATTTTATTTGACATTAAGCATCAATCAAGTGTAAAATGCTTTTGTTACATGGCGAAATAAAATTGTGTTCTCTGCATCAGTTCGTTGATTTCATTTTCATAAATGCAATAGTTTTTTGTACATAGCATAATATATATACATGCATAATATATATATAATGATGTCAAAATGGGTTGTGGCTCCGGGTGCTTTCTTTTCATTGGGGGCGGTCCCAAATGGCTCTTTGAGTAAAAAAGGTTGCCGACTTCTGGATTAGTCCCATAAAAGGTGCACGCGCCACACACACACACACACACACACACACACACACACACACACACACACACACACACACACACACACACCACACACTCAACACACACACACACAAACAGAAGTAATTGAAATGGAATGTTCGACAGATGCAGGAACATTCCATTTAGTTTCTGTGATTCAAATTATTCTTTTTTTTTTTTTCTCCAAGGTTCGCCTCAGATCCAAGGATTCGCTTTGCATCATCGTCATCATTATTTTGGAATTCATCAAAGAAATGTGTTACGCGTTCGAACTAAATCTCCAGCGCGAGCTCCCGGAGAAGTGCCTGAATTCATAAAGCAATAAACAACAACAACAACAACAAAAACCCACAAAGGGGGAAATCTATGAATTTAAAACGTTCCCGTTTTTTTACTCCCTATGTCAACTTTACTTACGTCGGTACGAAAGGGATAAAACCGCTTGTTTGTTTCCTGAGCGAGCTTCGCGTTATGAGTCATATGAGTGAGCGTGTTTGAAACGTTTTCGTAATCATCCCTCCTAAATGCCACTCACGGCCCCGCTGCCATCGCGATGCCCATTTATCATGTTCTTCAGACACACGCTGGAGAGACGGGGTTATGCATGAGTGTTGATGCATATTCTAAAATCGGCATACATATGCTAATGCGGCACTGGGCTTGTGGGTCTGGTTTGTTGGCAGTGTACACTTTCTGAATGGTGTTATGGTGAGTGTGTGTGTGTGTGTGTGTGTGTGTGTGTGTGTGTGTGTGTGTGTGTTGCGTGCAGGTTGGAATGCAAATGCTAAAGCAATGAGTTTGACATTGGCTCGGCTGTACACAGGAGCCAACCAGTGTGGCATTTGGCCTTCATTCCATGTGTGTGTGTGTGTGTGTGTGTGTGTGTGTGTGTGTGTGTGTGTGTGTGTTTTGTGCTAAATGCTTTTGTCAAGCTAGCAGCACTGCAGCGAATGCACCAGATGAAAGGTCTATTTAGGTGCAGCTATACAACCATGTCCTCTCTCCAACCCGCAACACCCCCCCCCCCCCCCCCCCCCCCCACCCCCCCCCCCCTCCCTCGCCACCCTCCCTTTTCCTCATCCAATAATCCCTTTTTATATTTTTCCCCCTCTTTTAGGTGAATAAATATTTACCTCTTCTTCATGTGTCACTGGGCACAAAAAGGGAGGTGAAAGCGATCCTCTGTGTAATGAGTTTTGCGTAGCTGTCTTCTTGCTCCAGCGGAAACTGAGTGTTTTCAAGTGGGGGGTGGGGGGGGGGGGGGGGGGGGGGGGGCATTGAATATATCGCGTTTGATCCATTCGCTTATTAATTTTTATTGCGCTCCATTCACAATTCACTGGCTGGCAGAAATGTAACCTCTTTGTTCATGCAAGTATTATAATGAATATATGTTAATATAGTATAGTAGTGTAAGTATGTATATATGTATGTACATAAAAATGTATATTTTCCCCAAGTGCCACCTAGTGGATGAATGAAAGTAATCCAAAAGTAATCAAATGTAATCAGTTACTTTGCTTTTAAAACACCTACAATGAAGATTTATATTTTGGGGGCTATAAAGAAGATTTAAATAAATAAAGGAGTTTGCCCAGAAGAATCACTAATTACAGTAATCCACACTGAAGAGTACGTCTCAATAATACACCACTACAAGTACTAATAATACAAACGCACAGTCTGGGGCTCATAGTGGACTGTTTTTTATATTATGAAACACACTGTTTTTTTTGTTTTTAATCCTATATCGCACTATAATTCTAACTTTACTGACAACATATGGTCACAATCCAACATTTAATAGGGGCCTCCTGCCAGCTGTAATCCCTAAACAGCTGCTTATTAAGTAGCTCCAGTGCTGTACTTTATGGTAGAAATTGCGAATAACTTTTTTTTCTTTTTTTTTTCTTCAGGTCTCTACACAAATGTCTAAGTAAAACGTCGTACCAGTTATATTGCGTACTTTTAATACCTACTGTGTAGTGAAATAAAAGCTATTCCCCATCCGCTGCCTACATGCGATTTAAAACAATTAAATGTAACGCAATTTTTTCGAATACGGAATAACGACCATATACAGAGCAACGTTGGGCGGAACTGTTGATTTCTTGTGATTCCCACCATCTGTTTGAATTGTAGGGAATTTTGTCAGACGGTTTGGGCAAAACGAGGGCTACAGCAATAACTTATATTCAAGCCATTTTTTTTTAAAGCTAAACTTCATGTCTAAAGTGGGGGGGGAGGATTTGACCGTTTTTGTGTACGACTGTTGTCCCTTTGAAATTTGTTCTGTCGCTACGCTGCTAAAAGGGGTTGCAATATGTGTTTCACTCAAAACCTTTTGTGTGAATATCTGCTTCAAAACACATTCAGTTTGTCACTATTATTATTATTATTATTATTATTATTATTATTATCCACATTTCTGATTTGTTTAATTGTATTGAAGGGGTTTATGCCTGTAATTATGTGTGTGTGTGTGTGTGTGTGTGTGTGTGTGTGTGTGTGTGTGTGTGTGTGGGAGGGCACTGTTTGACAGCAATTAAGCCCAGTACTGAATACGCAAATAAGAGATTTGTAGTTTTCTTTATGTCAATGATTATTACAACCCCAATTAACAAAAAATGCTGGTAAACGATTTAGCTAAAAACAGAATGCGATGGTTTGCAAATCTCATAAATTCATATTCTATTCATACGTAAACAATATGGATTTGAGATTTACAAAGCATCACATTCTGTTTAAACAGTGAATAAATATTGACTGTTCAAACTAAGAATATATATATATAGTGATATTTATTTTTTTTTTATTATTTATTATTTAAAGGGTTAAATATGGTTATTTTATACTTGATGCCTGCAATAGGTTTCAAATTTTTCAATCTGATACAGGATTCTATCTGCTCAACAGTTCTGGGTGTCTTTTGTTGTGTTTTTTGTTTCTTTATATATATTATATATATAATATATATATATATATATATATATATATATATATATATATATATATATATATATATATATATATCGATCGATATATATATTATCCGAAGATATATATCGAAGAGTTCGAATTTTGGGGCTGTCCTGTCTGCCAAAAAAAAAAAAAAAATAATATATATATATATATATATATATATATATATATATATATATATATATATATATATATATATATATATATATATCTATTTATATATATATATATTATTCTTTAAAGTGAAGTTTTCATGTTTCATTTTATTACATGCATATTTCATTTTTGTTTCATGTTTCAAAACGGCACTTTTGTTTCATTTCCATGTTCGGCAACTTCATTTTTCCAAACGGCACTATTTCCGTTCGCAGACGGCCTTTTGTTTCCGTGTCGCAACTTATCGGACGTGTTGCAGCCAACTTGTTTTATTCAAAATGGTGCATAGTTTCAACATTTTATGTTTTCTATGGTCTATTATTCAAAATGTCTATTGTAAATCGATTATGGATTGAAATTTTTTTATTATATTATTAATGGGGTTGTTTATTTATTTTTCTTTTGTATTTTTTCGTTTTCTATGGTCATTGAAATCATTTGGATTGAAATTTTTTTATTATATTATTAATGGGGTTGTTTATTTATTTTTCTTTTGTATTTTTTCGTAGTCAACAAATGAAGAATAGTCAGTCTTTATTTATCACAAATACATTACAGCACAATGAAATGCTTTCTTTGAATATCTTTGAAGCTATCAAGCTTGTTTGTTTGTTTGTTTGTTTTGGAAGCTGGTTTGTTTGTCAACTATGTCACTATGGATACACAGCGCCCCCTGGTGCACAGAGGGTTAGAACCCTCGAACCTTTTAAACCACTGAGTTACCAATTTCACTGCAGAGACTCTTCTATAAGCAAGGCATTATACTTTGAGCAAGACCATTAACTGCTCAGGGTTTATATAATAACAAAAAAAAAAAAGAAAAGATAATTGTAAGTCACTTCGGATTAAAAGCGTCTGCCAAATACCATAAATGTAAATGTAATCATTGCAGATTGTGTGCTTGTTAGGCTGATGATTTAAACCAATATTTTATCTTATTCATTTGACAACACAAGTAAATGAAACTGTCTTCGATGTGCTATTTACAGCTTCTGAACAATAGGGGCCATCATTTAAACCAAATTCGCAATGATTCATTTCCAACTCAAACTTTACACTTATTGAATTTCAATACCTCCCGTTTCCTTCTTCAGAGAAAAAAAAGGTTCCAAATCCTCCCTACTTTTTCTTTTGTTTGTTTGTATTTATTTATCCATGCATTTTTTTTTCTCTTCAGGCAAAACACACACTTCTATTTCAATTTACAGAACACTCCCCCCAGCCTCCCCCCCCTAATAACCATGATTTAGTGAAATGATTTGATCTTGGGGGAAAACCAAATATTACACATATTTCTATATAAAGATATGGCTCTTTTCGTCGCCCTTATTGCGGCTTTCCATCTTCCTGTTGTAATATTTATGCTATCATTTCGCTCCCTTTAGAATATTTAACCCGCCATTAATTATTCAGGATACGTTCTATACTCATTTGCCTGCTTTTTCATTTGTATTAATATCATTTAGAAGCGACTCGTCCTGTCGAACGCAAAGGCGCACAATTACTCAAACGTATTAAACAGAAGCTTTCCCAACAGCTTATCGAGCTCTGGTCAGATATGAAATGCCCCCCCCCCCTTCTTCCCCCTCTTGTTGTGTCTGTGGGATTCAGGTCATGCTGGACGCCCGGAGGAGCCGCGATCTGTCACCTGGTTTATAAGCAGTCGAAGGTGGTGACACCTGGGACACATTGGGTCCGGGGCTAATCAATAACACTTCAGCCAAACCGCCGTTCTGTCCATCCTGCAGCACTTCTAGTGTAAGTGCTGTCATTGGAAATGCTGTGCGCTATCACAAGCCCATCTCCACACGGCTCAGGCTGCGGATGTAGAGTGACTGTTCTGTTCCCTCTTTCATGTCGAGCTCGTCTTTGTTTAGTGCGCGGGGGCGGCGCGGCGTGCGACCGGCGGACATTTTTGAACTGTGAGAACTGTTGAAGGAGGGACGGCTCATCGGGAGCGACGCTGGGAAAATGTCTCGCCGTTAAAGTGTCCATTTAATCCGGTTTCCAGGGCAGTTTGGTGGAGGGCTGGGATTATAATGCATGTAGGCACTACAGCCAAGATCGACTGTATAATTCCTGGCTAGTGTTGTATTCCAAACCGAGCTACATATTTCTACACTGGTTAATCTCATTACAGTCTTACAAGGTGGGGGATGGGGATAGAGGGGGAGGAGGGGGGGGGGGGGGGGGGGGGAATTAGGGCAAAAATGCCTTTCATAACAGTAGTTATAGCCCACTGCTCTTTGATTCTGACACCTTTGAATGTGAGACCAATTACAGTACTATTTCCTACCAGTTACATGTAACGGCGTTATGTAATTTACATTTACAGCATTTGGCAGACGCTCTTATCCAGAGCGACTTACAACTCAGCAATTGAGGGTTAAGGGCCTTGCTCAAGGGCCCACTAGTGGTAGCTTGGTGGGTTGTCGGGGTTTGAACCTGCGATCTTCTGGTCCAGAGTCCAACGCCGTAACCACTAAGCCACCTGTAATTTAATTACAAAATAAAAGTAACAGTAATACATACAGTTGCTTTCGAAAATGTTAAAGATTACAATGATTAAACCCCCGCCCATCTGCCCCCCCTGCCCCCCCCCCCCACCTCGACAAACATTTTGCCCAAAAGTAATCGAATGTAACTTTATTTAATTAAAAAGTTACACTACTTATTACATTTTTAACAGGGGAAATTTGTAATCTGTATTATATTACATATATCATACATTAGATATGTGTTATATAACCTTCCCTACATACACTGTGAATGGGGAGGTGGAGCTCTGTGGTTAAGGCGTTGGGCTCCGGACCCGAACGGTCGCGATTCCCAGCCGAGCTGCCACCTTGAGCACGGCCCTTATGATCTACCTCTATCTCTAAAATCGTATTTTCTATTTGAAATACGTATTTAAGACTAGAGAGACTATATCGCGAATGCTGATGCAACCCTTTCCATTGATTGTATAACGCATTTTTACTCTTTTGCGTCTTTTCTCTTAACGTTCTCTGCATTATACTCACTCCCATGTTATGACATTGATGAAATACTTTCAAAACAGATTGACTGCATTTGTCTTTACGCTCCATTAATGACAGAAAACGGAAGCTAATTGGTTTCACAACATATAAACACACGGATTAAAAGCATGATGTAGTGTACATTAATAAATAAATAAATAAATAAAAACACCCCGGGTACATCGGAGAATCAATTAACATATCTGACGCAAGAGCGACTAAAGGCAATAGTGGGATTAAATGCTACTTTCATAAATCAGCGTAATTATCAGCGTTTGCTTATCTGGCAGAAATCTGTATCCAAGGCAACTTTCACATCAGCATCCGGTCCAAAACCCTATTGTTGTTTGTTTATTTATTTTTAATGTACAGGGTTTAGTAGTACTTGGAGTTTCAAGTACTTTCCAAATAAAAAAAAGACATTTAAAAAAGAAATTTTTATTCATTTTATTTTTAAATGTCTTATTGGTTACATTAACAGTTATACAGTCGGAAATGTTATATATAATATATGTAACATATATATATATATTTTTTTTTTTCCATGCGATTGTTTGTGTAATATATGCTGAATCTATAACTACTGATTTGTTTTTGTTTTGTTTTTTCAGAAATCACAGCGATGGATTTGGGGGTTATTGTAATAAATTAAATAAAAATAAATCCCGTAAAATGCACCCAACAGCAGCTCCTGAAGATCGTTGTAGAAAACACGGTGCTACAAATAGACACGGTTAGTCATTGATCTTGTGTTGTTGTTTTTTGTTCTTTTTTTTTCTTTTTATTGACAAAACGCATTTCCAAGCTACAACCCATAATCACTTTTTATAGTGGAACATTGTGTTTCATAAACGCTTGTCTTTCTCATCAGACGTTTAGCGGAGAATAACTTCCTATTTTAGAGTCGTATGACAATAAGGGAGGAGGATCGAAGCAGATGAAGCTTAATGTGAAGCGAATGAAAGTTTCAACAAAGCGAATGGTGAAATAATAAGGCTGAAATAATTATCAGAATAACCCCCCCCCCTTCTCTCTAAAAATACAAGCAGGTATAAAATATAATTCTGAAATATTTTCTCCTACGGAAAAAACACAGAGAGAGAGAGAACAACCTAGTCCTGGAGAGTACCGAGTTCTACATCAGCAAGACTAAGTGGGCTTGTGTACGAACCAACTGGACCCTGGAGGATCACACAAGATCTGTCTTGGTCCGGAATCCGGGTCCGGAATCCACTTAAGGGACTTTCAGGTGCTGTTTGTTTTTTTTTACTCCAGCACCATGGACAGCACCCTGACGGTGGCGCATCACATCCAGGTTCAGCACCATGTAGGAAAGACCAGCTCCCTGTGCTTGAAAGGCTTCTACAGCAGTGCCGGAGCAGAGCCAGGAGGATTGTGAAGGTCAGCCCAACGAGGCTTGTTTTTTTTGGGGAAAGGGGGGGGGGGAGGTTGGGTTCCCCGTTGCCTTAAGCAAAGTGCTTCCACTCCTTGAAGGCAAACACAAGGTGCGTTTACCTTTGGTGCTTCTTCCCAAACCACCCTGGGACTTTCTCTGTACATCTCCTTCTCCACCATTATTTACACATATTGACCTTAACCCTGGTCTGGATAACGTTTTTAGTTCCTAGTGCCACATGTCACTACTGTTTACACTTTTATTATCGGGTAAATTTGTTCCACTCACACTGTACACGGGTCGCTGTTATTTTGGGTTTTGCGTACTCGTCCCGTCTCGTGTTGTCTGTTCTGCACTGTTTTATGCACTTTACATCCGCACTATATTGTGTGTTGCTAGTATGCTGGTTTGTGTAGCACCAAGGTTCCACTGTGTTCCCCGTCAGCTTTTTCCTACTGTATGTCTATTTAAATCTTATAGTTATATCTGATGCTTTTTATATACCTCTACCATATTCTTTATTTGATTTATTATTTATATTCTATTGCCATACTTTCATAGCTACATGTCGGACTGTTGTTTTTCACTGCATGCATATGTATGCGACAAATACTCATTTGTGTAAAAAAAAAAAAAAGTTTTTGAAGGACGAGCTGTCCAAGCACTCAATTTGTCCAAAAAGATGTGTATATATTAGTGATGGGTAAAATCTAGAAGCTTTCATAGATCTTAACTGCTAAAAACATGTTTTTAACGATGAAATAATTTTTTACTTCCTATTAGCCTTGAGTAGCTTTTTAACCAAAACCAAATACAATACATTTCAGCAATGCATTGTGACGATTAAACTGTCAGAGTGAGACACTTTAATCTTTGTATTTTTTTATTATTTTTTAATTTTTTTCTGATATTTCTCAAGGCCAAGGACAGAATCGTGTGTAGCTGAAACAGACCCTCGAGTCCAAAGCTTGACTCTATACAAGTTGAAATAAGTTCTGAATAGAGTTTGATGTTGTATTTCTCAACTCGGCAATAAATCCTGAGAATTTTGGTAGTTATTAAAAAAATAAAAATAATATATATATATATATATATATATATATATATATATATATATATATATATATATATTCAGGAATGTAGAATGAGACTTAAAATTATTTCATTCTTTTTTTAGTTGAAGGTTGAAGAAAAACACAGAAATATTTAAATAATACAAATTCTATAATAAGAATTATTGAAACATATGAATATTTACATTTACAGAATTTGACAGATGCCTTTATTGACAGTGCATTTTTATACACTGAGATTTTTCTTCGCCTCACACCTCCAGGGCTTGGGGTTGGATTCCCGCCTCCGCCATGTGTGTGTGTGTGTGTGTGTGTGTGTGTGTGTGTGTGTGTGTGTGTGTGTGTGTGTGTGTGTGGAGTTTGTGTGCGTTTCTCCTCGTGCTTCTGGTTTCCTCCCCCCGCTCCAGAAACATGCACGGTAGGCTGATTGGAAAAATTGTCCCTAGTGTATGAATGTGTGTGTGTGAATGTGTGTGTGTGAATGTGTGTATGTGTGTGTGTGTGTGTGTGTGTGTGTGTGTGTGTGTGTGTGTGCCCTGCGATGGGTTGGCATTCTATCCAGGGTGTATCCTGCCTTAACGCCCTGAAGATGGCTAAGATAGACACAGGTTCCCCGTGACCCGAGGGAAGATCGGATAAAGCGGTAGAGAAGATGAATGAATGATGAATACACTACTGAGCTGTAAATATATATATATATATATATATATATATATATATATATATATATATATATATATATATATATATATATTTATAATCAAGGTGGGGGAAAAATGGAATGCTCTGCCAGTGCCGGTGTGTATGGACCTCCAGTGCGTACGTGGCAGGATATAGAGTGTGTCCTTGCACACTGCATCATGGGATAAGAACTAGAGAGTAAGCTGCTCCCCCCCCACTTCCCCCCCCCCCCCCCCCAGGAGGAGCTGGCTAAACCCATTTATTTTCTCTAAACAGCATGCCACACTCCTGTTCCACTCCAAGCATCCGTTTCCTAAAACCTGCCAGCAGCACACATCACACCAGTGCTGTGTATTCGGCTCACGCTGCAGAAACACCTTTAATGCCAGCGTGTTCAAACAGAAACGCGAGTGTTTTATGTTCACTATCGAATGCTAAGTTTAGCTGGAATCTTACAGTGCATTGTTTGTATACAAAAAACAATAAAAAGAAAAGTGCAGATCGACCTCTCACCTTTCCACTAATCCTCGACATCATGTGTTCGATTGTTACTGTTTTACTGTTATTAATGTTTACGGTTTTATAGGTATACAGCCGTGTTCTTGGAGATAATGATTCAGAGAGTCATAGAGTCATATGATAAGATTCAGAGAATCATTTAATGAAATGAGTGTCACAGAGGTGTTTTAGGTTTAGGACTTTTGACTAAACGTGTGGTAAACAAAGGTTTTTTGACATGAGGTGAGATCTCTAACTCAATAATATAATCTACTTCTATGAATTAGAAAGCTGAATAAATGCCATTGATAGACTATATATGGCCAATAGAATGGGAACACCTGACCACTGGATTTGAGGAGAAGCCCCGAAATAAAAATGTCCTTATTGCGCAAATTACATACTCCATAGGAGCACATAAGGATGAATTTACCGCAACGATTTTTTTTTGCCGCTTAAATGTATTTTGTTCGTAATCAAATTGGAATATATCGCAGATTTCACGTATATTTAATGCAATTAGTAGAACTTTTGAGTGGATTTTTTAAAAGTGGGACTTCATTACATGCTTATGTATGTTCGTTAAATAATGATGGTGTTATGCAATTAATGTGGACTACTTTAATGCCAGTTTAATGTGACTAAACGCCTTAACGGTGCATTAAAGAAGTTCATACTTAAGTCGAAATACATTTACTGTACATTTGCTTTAGTGCAAACAAGGGCACTTCATTTGAAGCATGATAAAAGCAGATATAAATTGTATGTTTAAGGAAAGCTTAATTAGCTAATTTGAATATATAAAAAGTATAATTTTTAGATTTTAAGTACACAAATACCTTCAATACAATTTAAGCGCACTCGTTTTTTTCGTACTCCAATACGTCCAAATATGGTAATAAGGAAATACATGACCCTGCTGTCTGTGTAAGTCTGATTAATGGCCTTAGTATAATGTAATCATTCCCTTTATCCGCAGATCTATCATTAGAGGATCTTTATTGTATGATCTGACGTATAAAGGAAAAAAAAACGAAAAAAAAAAACGCATTACCATAGAGTTTTGTATAGAAATCAGCCCAGGATTTAATATGGTAATATTATCTAATACACAGTAATGTTCGGAGGTCTGTGAAAGAACCTATGAAAGGTCAGTGTACAACCTGCTGTATCAGAAAAGAGACAGTAAATGTAAATGTTGGCCTTTTGTCTCTGGCCGGTCCTTTGTGCGATGATCTGCATTCGGACGCATTCGCGGAATTGACATAAATGCATGTGATTGAATAAAGCTCGCGAGAGTTTTGCCGGTTTTAGGGCCATTTCAAACATGTGTGTGTATATATATATATATATATATATAAGATATATATATATATATATATATATATATATATATATATATCTAATGTCCACTATAAGGATATATATATATATATAAGCACGATGGCTAAGTGGCTTAGTTAGCACATTCGCCTCACACCTGCCATGGGTCCGGGTTCGATTCCCGTCTCGGCCATGTGTGTGTGTGGAGTTTGCATGTTCTCCCCATTCCTCAGGGGGTTTTTCTCCATGTTCTCCGGTTTCCTCCCGGTAGGTTGATTGGCACCTTGGAAAATTGTCCCTAGTGTATGAATGTGTGAATGTGTGTGTGTGTGTGTGTGCCCTGTGATGGGTTGGCATTCTATCCAGGGTGTATCCTGCCTTAATGCCAATAGACGCCTGAGATAGGCACAGGCTCCCCGTGACCCGAGGGAAGATCGGATAAAGTAGTAGAAGATGAATGAACTACGTAATAGCAAATCAGCTAATACACATTTTTGCTTACCACCCCCCCCCCCCCCGTCCAGCCCCCCCCCCCCATCCCCCCCCCGTGAGTTTATGATGTTCTTCGCTACTTAAATGATCCTCACGGAAACGCGGTTCAACGCAGGTTAATTACAAAACATTCTTAATACGCTCCGCTCGCAACTAATAAACAGTGCAATCTCGTTAGAGTGCCGTCACTTAAAATAATCCGAAAGGTGAAACTCATTTTGCTAATAAGGGCTGCAATCAAGTTGTTTTTTTTTTCTTTCTCTCTCTCTCCCTCCCCTGCTCCGACCTCCATGTAGCGCTCGGAATGCAGCAAACAATTGATTAAGCAATTATTTTAATTGACTGTAATGCCGTGTCCGCGTGAGCGTTTCGGAACGAGAGCGCGTGTGCGAGTGTGAAAGCGTGATAGGAGCGTGCTCGCCGACGAGAACGCCGCTGCCGTTAATAGCCTCGCTCTTAACGCGTCTCCTTTCCTCCTTTCTCCGGTTGCAGTGGACCGCGTACACGGCCACGAGTGTGTACTTACCAAATTAAAGCTTTAACTCAACCTGAAAGCTTTATTAGAGTAGCCAACAGCTGTTGTGCTGCATCAGAGAATGTACACACTTTATGGAGTTTTAAATAAAAATTAACGATAACGCCGCTAAACGGTTAACGGGGCACTTTCTATCGAAGTTGAACGCTCGGGAGACGTACCACTAGGAGTTCATCAGATTCGTGCTGTCAAAGTTATTATTAACTTTAACGGCGCTAATTTTGTTAATGCTTTATTTGCTCCATCACTCTGCAACCCGAACAAAAAAGAACAAATGAATAACTTCAGCGCATCCATTCACGCTTCCGAAATTTCCCCCGAATTACGCCTACTAGCCGCGCATTCACAACAGGTACGATCTCCTCACTATATTAGCGTATATATTACCGTATGGAACCTTACCCAAGCGCATCGCATTCCCAAATCCATATTACACAATAAAGCAAATTTTTTCTGAATGCAATGCGCTTCCGTATAACCTAAACACCATATCACCAGTTTATATGGAAAATCAACCGGAACATAATTCTTAAAGGGGCCACGTCCCATATTTTACAATTAAAACCAGCATAAAACAAGTAACATTGAAATGAACAAGAAATGAACGAATTAACAAGGAATTCATAATAACATTTCCTGTGTAAAAGAAATATTTAAATAAGCAATACGTTTTTATTAAAGGGAGAGATTACAGTTAGAGTATTAGAAACATGAAAAAGGGTTCATTTATTTCATGATGATATAACTCGTGATTAATCGTGTTTAAATATTTGAATCGATTGACAGCCCTAATGAAAAATATAGCAGCAAGCCTGGCTTGAAAATGTAAGATAGAGAAAGTACATTAGTACATGGTGAAATAAAGTACTAGAAAAATCTCGTTTACAAATATTAGCAATGCTGGAATTTATCTGTAGCATTTCTACTATGACGTAGATGATGTCGAAGCCGAGTCACACTAAGGGAAAGGCAGAAAATTCTCATTTTCAGTTTCACTTATGTGGTAAATAATGCATAACTTGATTATTGTATAGAACACTTGATCGATGTTTGGAGAAATGTATATAATTATACCCTATGTTACAGTTATTTAGAGTATTAGAAACATGGTGCATTCGAAAACGTGCGATTAATCGCGATGAAATATTTGTATTTTATACATACCCTATGGGAATTAGCATTTACACGTTGCTACCGTCGCTTAGCATGTAGCTTTTCATCCGTAAAGCTTTCAATTGAAGGTGCTCGGAGATGGCAGACTGCGATTCTTTTGTCTCGGACCCCTTAATCTTAGCATTTTATCCGTAATTAGTTATTGACCCTGAGGAGATGCATGAAAGACATGCCGAAATGCCATTTAGACAAGCAAACTGTCCAATCTCTCTTCTCCGGCCACTTTTACTTGGGCAGAAAGAGATTCCATTATCTGATTTGATCCTCGGAGGACAAAAGATTCGTATTAAGTTCATTCAGGTCCTAGCCCTTCGCCTCCTTGATGGGATGAAACAAGCGCGCCGAAAGGACAGACCTCGTCGGCAATGATGTCCTCACTTAGGAATTGTCGGGTTAGTAGGACTATCTGCTCCCGGGCTGTCGCGCTGGGTCCGGGACCACAAGGAAACGTGCAGACCTTTCCGAAAATAGAGACTTGTCTCGAAAATTGCAGGGACACATTTCGATACTATCTGGCCAGAGGTTGGCTGTGTGAATTTGTACCATACAAAGTGTTATTTGGGGCCAGGAAAGGACAAAGTGGAACAACAGCAATTTGAAGGTGTCGTCGCAGTCAAATTTAGCTTGCACCTGGAAACCAGCACTCGACATGTCCGGGCATGTCACTCTTGTGCTGACCATAATGTAGAACATGGGACTTGAGGCTCTTATTAAATACGAATGTAAATATAACCTCCATAGTATCATTTGAGGTAAATAAGGGAGTGCAAAGATGGGACAAAAGAATTCCGAAAAAATACAAATAAAACATGTATGATCACAGCAAAGGGTGACTTACTGGTTAGTATGTTCGCCTCACACCGCCATGGCCCGGGTTCGATTCCCGTCACGGCCATGTGTTTGTGGAGTTTGCATGTTCTTCCCTTGCCTCAGGGGTTTTTTCTCCGGTTTCCCCGGGTCCAAAAACATGATTGGCACCTTGGAAAAATTGTCCCTAGTGTATGAATGTGTGTGTGTGTGTGTGTGTGTATGTGTGTCTTGTGATGGGTTGGCCTTCCATCCAGGGTGTATCCTACCTTAATGCCCATAGACGCCCGAGATAGGCACAGGCTCCCCGTGACCTGAGGGATGATACAATTAACAGAGGGCAGACGCAGCACAAACAAACCTGGACGATGTCGGGTCATATCAAAGACATGAAGAGTTGAAGGCGAGACTTTCCGACTAATTCGAACGGGGATTCGTGTTTTCGACACCCGTCTGCAAGGTTTAAAAAGTAAACATAGTGCCGTGTGTCTTTTATTATGAACAACTCCTGCCCAATGGGCTTGTGTTATAGATATCCCATAATAGAATAGAATAGGCTTTTTTAGTAAAAAGTACATTACAGCACCGTGAAATTTTTTCTTTGGCTGACATGATATGCCCCCTGTAGGGCATATTATTAAGGGCCTTGCTCAAAGAGTGGCGATACCGGGGCTTGAACCCCCAACCTTCCGATCTTTAGCCCAGCACCTTAATCCTTGGGCTACAACAACCCCCCCTACCAACCCCCCCATCATCCCATCCCGTCCTAATCAAACCACAATAAAATAAACAAACAAAGAAAGCGGTTCGAACATCGGGACCAGGTTTAATCACCGCGTTCTCAGGTTTTCAGAAAGTGGAAGGCCTTTAAGACGGATCATTTTTCCTATAGCACTTTTTCGGTGAGAAGAGAAGAGAAAAGAAGCTCTTAAATGAAGCATCACTGCACATTATCGACTGAACAGTGTCGCTAATTGCCACATTTCATTTCTCGGAGCACAAAATAGATGTTTTGAATGCGAGACGTTCTATAGCCCCGTTGTTTTGGAAACCCGACAAAACGAAAGCCTAGCGACTGCCAACAAGATCAAACTGTTTACGAGAGCGCCCGGGATTTTGTGCGCGCCGGGCAGCTTCTTTTAATTAGCTAATATTTGTAATTAGCAGAAGAGCTACATTAATCACGGCTGTGGCGTTAATTCGGCCCCGTAAACTATATGCGGCATGCGAGGAGTAACGGCGTGTCAAGTTCAGGGGCAAAATGTTTAGTCTTGAAGGAGAGACACGAGAAAGAAAGTAAAAGTGTGGTACGGTACGAGTGATGGAATAAAGGGTGGTGCATTGTGTGTATTGTGTATGGGGCGTGGGGAGGTTTGGTATGGAGCGTAATGAGGTTTATAGGAGGGAAATAAATTCTTCCCTCGTTTAAATAATGCATATGAATTCACAAGTATTGGGACACCATATTTATTTATTTATTTTTACCAGCCATGTGCAGTTAGAGCCATATAATTGCATAGGATGTTATTGAATGTAAGAGCGTTAAATAGTACATTTACCAATGAGACGTATTATTAATATGTTAATATACGGGCATGGTGAATTAGTGGTTAGCACGTTCGCCTCACACCGCCAGGGTCCGGGTTCAATTTCCGTCTCGGCCATGTGTGTGGAGTTTGCATGTTCTCCCCGTGCCTCAGGGGGTTTTTCCTCCGGTTTCTCCGGTTTCCTCCCGGGTCCAAAAACATGCACGGTAGGTTGATTGGCACATTGGAAAATTGTCCCTAGTGTGTGAATGTGTGTGTGAGTGTGTGTGTCCTGTAATGGGTTGGCATTCCATCCAGGGTGTATTTTGCCTTAATGCCCATAGACGCCTGAGATAGGCACAGACTCCCCGTGACCCGAGGGAAGATCAATATGTATCAATATGACCTCTCGGACAGTAGCTATCCTATCAAACATATGTGGTGAATTAAAATATTCCAAATTGTGCCATGCCATCAATTAGCTGTATATTAAAGTATAATTTTAATAGACAGTAAATACATACAGATGCTACATATTTAAATTACTGGCTGTACATATACTTCATGTCAATGTACCTTTATTATGCAATGACAAGTAAGTAAGTATCTATCTATTTATCCATCCATCCATCCATCAAATGTCATAACACAAGCTGATGTTCGCGGGGAAAAAAACAATGGTGTATAATTTAGCTCGAGAGATCTGCGGATTGTACGGAAACTACTTTTGACAAATTGTTGGTGCGTTAATGTCAGTAGTTAAAGCAAAATAATAAAATGATATTAAATAATTCATTTCCCAGGCTTGATTATTTTAACCGACTAATTCTATGTGCCATCTGTTGGCGTTTTAGTGAACAGCCCATATTAATACATTCTATTCCAATATTAATAACAATTCTTTGATTCTGATCGCATTCATATTTACGAATTTTAAGAATTGAGAAACGCGTCTATTTATCCCTTTGAGCAAACATAAAGTGCACAACGACTCTTTACAATTGTGGGGAGCCGAAAAGCCTCGAGAAAAAAAAAACGCATGAACACTGACCTCGTGTTTTAAATTGAATCTGTTCACAACAGTTTCTGAATAAAGGAAACGTATTTAAGGTTGATGTAGCATCGAACATTTATTTACTGTACATAATACAACCCTTTAAATGAGTGTTTTTTTGAGGACTGGGTTGGAAAATAAACAAGCGGGTGATAAAAACCTCGGTAAACAAGCAGCTTAGGTGTTCCGAAAGGCAAATTTGATTATATTAGATAAAGGGCAATGTGTTGTCGAGGACTCCAGCAGAGTGCACCTGTAAGATAAAGGCTAAGGAATGTGTTTATGTATTTATTTTTCCTCGCTACGAATCTAATTCTCTGGCTCTCAGGTCGGTCTAATGAAGAACGGTCAATGTAATCCAAATAACATGAGATTAAAGTTGCATCATTTATTTAAAAAAAAAAAAAAAGAAAAAGAAAGAAAGAAGAAGCCGCATGACACTTCAAACCAACGAGGGCTGACTGAGATGTGAGATGACTCCGCAGCAGTCAGTCATCCAAACTGGCTGTAATTGCTTTAGGGGAAGAGAAAAAAAAACAAAAAAACAAAAAAAAAAAAAAATAAATAATTTCGGGAAGAAAAAAAAAAAAAGAAAATACAGCATAAGAGCCACTCCACTTTTCATCTTGCTCTCTTTCATCTGAGAAGCAGATGGCAGAAGAGGTTGATGCTTTGAAAGGCGAAGATTGCTGAGCAGCATGAGGTTGCACTTGAGGGAAACGGTTTAGGCTTGAAGGTTTGCGGAGAATGTCTGGTCCAGACCAGCTGGAGACATTCATCGTGCACTGTTTTTTTTTTTGTTTGTTTGTTTGTTTGTTTTTTTTTATCACTTCCGAAAGGTGTCTTGTTGCATTCTGGGTTCGACAAATGCCAAAGCTGGAAAAATGACCTGGGAATTTTATATTTAGATTTACAGTATTTAGCAGACGCCCTTATCCAGAGCGATGTCCAAATAGTGCTCTCCATCTGAGAATTACAGGGACACGGTGGCTTAGTTAAGCTTAGTGGTTAGCACGTTCGCCAGGGTCCGGGTTTCGATTTCCCGTCTCGGCCACGTGTGTGTGTTTTTTTGAGAGTTTGCATGTTCTCCCCGTGCCTCAGGGGGTTTTTCTCCGGGTTCTCCGGTTTCCTCTCCGGTCCAAAAACATGCAACGGTATGTTGATTGTCCCTAGTGTATGAATATGTGTGTGGTGTGTGTGTGTGTGTGTGTGTGTGGTGTGTGTGTGTGTGTGTGTGTGTGTGTGTGTGTGTGTGTGTGAATGTGTGCCCATAGACGCCTGAGATAGGCACAGTCTCCCTGTGACCAGAGGGAAGATCGGATAAAGCGGTAGAAGATGAATGAATGAATTGATTGATTACAAACTTATTTTGGTACAAAATAAGCATAGACACAGTTGAGGGATTTTAAAATTTTTTATTAATTACAATTTTATGATTATAAATACATTTTACATCATTTATTAATTAATTTTTCTGGACAGTGAGAGGATAGAAGTGTTACGATAGGGTGTTGTTGGAAGAGATCGGGGTCTTCAGTCGTCGTTTGAAGATGCAGCCGTGACTCTGTTGTTGGGACGTCCAGGAGAAGTTCATTCCACCACCTCGGTTTCCGGAATAGAGAAGAAGCCTTGAGCTGATCTTACCTCTTACCTCTGAGAGAAGGTGGAAGCAGGCGGGCAGTGCTAGACGCTCTCAGGCAGCGAGGTGGGGTATGGTTGGTGATGAGGAGCTTTCTGAGGTGCCGATCCATTTTTGGCGGTATAGGCGAACATCAGTGTTTTGAATCTGCAGCTACAGGAAGCCACAGGTAGTGGGGTGGGGTGGTGTGAGAGAATTTAGGCAGGTTGAACACAGCTGCATCCTCCCCTTCACCCGCCCCCCTCCCCGCCCCCCTCCCCAAACAATGCTTACATGGTATATCTTGTTAGACCAAGTTAAACTTACCGTAACCCTCTTGAAGTGGCCCCAATTATACACTTTTAATTGTTGGTTACTTGTGGTGTGCGAGCGCCGTGAAATGGTGCTTCAGAAGCACAGGCTTGTTTTCAGCCTGGATGGCTTTCGCGGACCCGTCCTTACGTCCTCGGAGACTTGTTAATATTGTCAAAGTGGCTTGCTTCCTTTTTTTTATTTATTTATTTATTATAAAGAAGGTTTATTCCAGCTCTCTTGATCTCTTGGCGTCCATGTTCTGTGTGCAGATGGCACCAGCACTGGGGCTCTCCTCTGAGAACTGTGTAGTGGACAATAGTGGACAGGCCTTTCATGTAAGAATCCAAGCACCAGAGAGGCATCTGCTTTGCCTGGCAGAAACATAATGAAACTGATATTGCCACACAAGGCCGGTTAGCTTAGCAATTACAGCAGATTAAATTCCATTAGCCGAACGGATTGGAGCAAATGGCATAAGCGTTGCAATTGATTGAGTGTTGCTTTATAATGCGAGATGAGCCGCTAATGTGTTATTTGAGGTTACATATTCATAAGCAACGCGCAAAGACGCTATTTGTATAGTAGCTTTTATACGATATTTAATCGAAGGCTACAACACAGATTTGAAAGTTCCCTGAAATGACACGAGGAGGAAATCATGGACGGGCCCAGTCTCATTCGTCCCAGTGACACTGGATAGTGTAAAGCGATAATAACTACTTTTTCCTTCTCTAGAACGTACCGTATTCTGAATTCATTTCTATTTATTTATAACAATATTTCTGAATTTATCCTAGTTTTAAATTATTCTACCCAAAATGAAAGTTAGCAACTATTCACAAATGTCAATATTTATAATAGTGTGTTTGATTAGAGTATTAGAAACGCAAAAGTATTCATTTAAGGGTACGTTTGGAACGGACAGAAAGGTGCGATCGGTTGTGATTAATCGGGGGGTGGACTCGATTAATCGTGTGATTAAACAGCTCCTATCGTGACACAGTGTAATGGCTTGACGCGATTTGTGAATAGCCGTCATTGCGCAACCACTGAACCGTAAACCACAAGGCCAAATATTTTGTTTAATTATAGCTCGTCTTGATTTGTGTATTGCGCACTACTCCTGGGCACAAACCGCAAGATTATAGCTCTGGAACCGTCAACGGGTGTGGAAAGCAACCCTTCATATAAGTACCAGAGCAGTAATATATTCCAGACGGTTTGGAAAGTAATATGTTATGTAATATGTATATAAACATAATGCTCAACTTGATAATGATCAAGTCCACCTTTCGAAAAAGTGGATCGCTTTCGATTTGGGTTCTACGCAGAAGAGAATCGAACCGCATAGAATTCTTTATTTGTCATTGAAATGAAATAACAGTCATTAAGGGTACAGACTGTTCCCTGTGTATGTTTCTTCCGGATGTGATGGACCTGAAGCGTGTACCTGAGTAGGTAGAAGGTCAAACAGACGGCATCGAGGGTGGGTCGGGTCGTTCACGACATCGTTTGCCCTGCTTTAGCAGCGAGAGCTGAGCAGATCTTCCAGGGAGGCTAGTGAGCAGCCGGTAAATTTTTGGGAGGTGTCAATGATTCTTTGAATGGCCTTCCTGTTCATCTTGCGTACCGTAGAGCAATACAGTAGGACACTGTAGGCAGCTGTAATAAGACAACACGAGACAACAAAAGTTGATGTTTGCTGCGCGTCGATGCTCAGGCATAAATAATGGGACTCAGCACGCACCCCTGTGGAGTACCGGTCCTGATCGTAAGCAGGGAGGAGAGGGAGTGTCCCAATCTGTTGTTAGAAAGTCCTTCATTTAGTGGCACAGCAGGTTGATAGAGTCTATGATAGTCAGGTTTGGTGACTATATATATATATATATATATATATATATATATATATATATATATATATAAGATATATATATATATATATATATATATATACATAGTGGAAGCAAATAAAAACACTAAAACAAAATATGAAATGAAATGTACACAGAAACACAAATGACAAGTGTGAACAATTAATGGGGGGAAAAAAGAGTGCAAAGCGCGGCAATATACAAATGATTATGTCGTTTATCTTGATGTGACGAAATGCAGTGGCATCTGGGAAAGCTACTCCCGTGGCATAAAACACGTCACGTTATTCCTACTAATGCATAATATATAATTCCTACGAGCTAATACGAACTCGCTTTCAAATGACAAACGTGCACCCTCTGAAATGATGGATTCAGCCTTGACTAAGATGAACGAATATCGTCTGTACCAATTAGTTTGTCGTGGGGGCCGCTTCATGAAAAGCATCCCAAATGAGGGGCCCGGCAGAGATATGGGCTCGCAATATGAGTATATACGACAGCAATACAAGAGCCTGTGTGTTGTATTTTTGTATTTTAAGAGACGCTTTATGTAGAAAAAATCCTATATGAGTGTCTTAAGGGGTAAACATATGTTTATATGTTGTCGTTTGAAGTCGCATAGCATTGTACTAGCAAGTGCTTCGCTTAAGTAGGCTGTTCTACATTCAAACAAGTTGTCATTTAAAACCGCATCACAAAAACGCGGGTATTGTAGATGCGCAAGTCTTGTGCATCCAAACAAGTGCGCATGTTGCGTTTTAAGCTGAAAGAGACATTTTGTCTAACTAGGCTGCAGTAAAGTTTGTGTGGAAAAATACGAAAGAGAAGAAATGTACAGAAGTTAGCATATATCGTCGTTCTGTGTGTGTCTCGCCAGGGACGCCTATCACGCCACTCGCTTAACGACTCTGGACCGGAATGGACCCTTGAGCAAGGCCCTTAACCCTCAATTGCTCAGTTGTAAGTCGCTCTGGATAATGGCATCTGCCAAATGCCATAATTGTAAATGTAACCTTCTGGGCTACTGATCAGAAGGTCAGGGGTTTCGAGCCCCTGTATCACACTTGGGTCCTTGAGCAAGGCCCTCAACCCTCTGTGCTCCAGGGGTGGCGTATCATTGCTTATATATGCGAGTAAAGAATTTCACTGTGCTGTAATGGATATTCATTCATTCATTCATCTTCTACCGCTTTATCCGATCTTCCCTCGGGTCACGGGGAGCCTGTGCCTATCTCAGGCGTCTATGGGCATTAAGGCAGGATACACCCTGGATGGAATTCCAACCCATCGCAGAACACACACACACATTCATACACTAGGGACAATTTTCCAAGGTGCGCAATCAACCTACCGTGCATGTTTTTGGACTGGGGAGGAAACCGGAGAACCCGGAGAAAAACCCCCTGAGGCACGGGGAGAACATGCAAACTCCACACACACATTGCCGAGACGGGAATCGAACCTGGAACCTGGCGGTGTGAGGCGAACGTGCTAACCACTAATAAAGAGGGCCATGAAGGCCGCCAATTGAATATCTCTGTTCTATTCTAAACCTGAATATATACATTTTTGGCCCCGATACTCTACAAGTGTTCAGGGTTGCATTGTGTTTGTTTCCTGTTTGTAGCACAGTAGCTTGTTTCCTATCATAATGCTAAAAGCGTCTCCTCAGTTGTCTAGGAATAAAACAAACGAACCATTCCGAGAGTGATGTCGGCGAGAGGAGGCGAGAGGTGATGTTATCTTCATCGGTTCTTGCTGCTCCAGACGAAGGTCGACCCTGCACGGGTCCCGTCTAAAAACCGTCTCGCAGCATGGGCGTGTGAACAATCCACTCCGTGTTCGAGCTAAGCGTTCTCTTCCCCGGGCAGCCAGGGAGCTGCGGATCTCCGGGAAAACCTTCAAAAAAGCGGAAAAAAAAAATAGCCAGACGGGAAGGTGCGCGCCTAGCCGAAGCACCTGCTGGATCTCTAATTTAAGTGGAGTGTGGTGTCAGCTGTCTGGCCATGGCCCTGCTGATAACAAGCACCTGAGAGCCGTTCAGCGCTGCTCTTCATCACGCCGCGCCGGTCAGCCGCAGGAAGAATGGAGTGAACCCGAGTTCGAGATCAGCTCCCAACCGTATAGCAAACTCGGGCTTGCTTTTCTGCCTCTGTCTGACCTGTTTCTTTCTCTCTGACATTGTCAAATTGTAATTGCAGAGCTTATAGAGCTATATATATATATATATATATATATATATATATATATATATATATATATATATATATATATATATATATATATATATATATATACTCATGTGAAGCTTACATAAACCCTATTCGCCAAGTACAAAACCACCACGACAGCACGGTAGCACAGGTGCAGAATGAGGAAGAATTACTTCTTGCCGAGTCCTCAAGCGTGATTGAGGTCGGCTTGCAGTCCAGGATCTACATAATTCCGACTGCTTATCAAGGAATTCTCCACGTTTTTCCAACCTCCCTATGTCCGACTGTTACCTCGCCTTGCTTAGACATATTTACCCCAATCCGTCTTTTGCTTGTTTTATAACGCCGCCACGGTCCTTTCTCTTTTGCTCTTGAGTGTCTCATCTGCCCACCTGCAATCCCATGTTGTGTTGTTTCTGCGGAGACGCACAAATAACACATTTCTCCGCCTGTGTGTCCATTATCACGTTGAAGCGACATAAACGGTGGCCGTAAAGTGCCCATAGGTGACTTATTACTGGCAACAGACTAACGGCTATTTAGCCGTTACATTATTTAGTAAAAAGAACTGTTTACTTATCCTCAGGTGTATGGGAATTGCCATATTATTATTTATTTGTTTTTTATTTTTTTTTATTATTAATACAGTGGCTTAGTATTTAGCACATTCGCCTCACACTTCCAGGGTCGGGGGTTCGATTCCCGTCTCGGCCGTGTGTGTGTGTGGAGTTTGCATGTTCTCCCCGTTCCTCACGGGGGTTTTTCTCCGGGTTCTCCGGTTTCCCCCCCCCCAGGTCCAGAAAACATGCACGGTAGGTTGATTGGCACCTTGGAAAATTGTCCCTAGTGTATGAATGTGTGTGTGAATGTGTGTGTGTGGATTCCATCCAGAGTGTATCCTGCCTTACCGCCCATAGACTCCTGAGATGGGCACAGACTCCCCGTGACCCAAGGGAAGATCGGATATAGCGGTAGAAGATGAACGAATGAACAAAGCTCTCCTCCAGCCTGGAGATAAACACACAAGGTCATGGTCTATCCACATCTAAACTAATTATTAGCATTAGCAGCTTTGGAAAGCACCGGAAAGGTTTACCTCAACCATCAACGCTAAATACATGACCTCGCTAATATTCTTGTGGCCAAAATTTGGTCTTTTTTTTTTTTTCTCGTAGCCATATAATGTGTCTGAGGATTTATTGAGTTCAAACGGAACTGGAAACTGCGTAGTTTAAGAAATAACAGAGGCACAAGTGGAAAAATGGCTATATTGGCAAAGAAAAATGAGCAGCCTTAAGGCTACGATCAATGAAGGCAAAAAAAAAAAAGCTTGAATCAATGTAGCAGCCATAGTTTCTCAAGAAGTTGATTGTTCTTCTATAGAAATGCTCAAGCTCAGCTCTTGTGTTGAAGAGGAAAGTGACACCGAGGAGCCGCCGCAACAGCAGTAACGGGACGTAGAAAACAAGCTGTTAACTGAAAACTAAAGCAGATTGCAGTATAGGCCTGTGATGGTGTATGAATGTTTATGTTTATGATGATGCGAATGTTTGGGGTAGGTGCATTCGTATTCCTACAACCTCCATTTAGCAACGTGAAGCGTGTGTGAAAGGTGAAATCCAACTCGTAATGAGAATATATTTGGTTCAGGATAGACCAGAGGATGTGTTTATGGCGTGGACCAATCAGCAGCGAGAGCTCGCCAATTGTCAGAAATAGAATTTTTGAGAGTGTATATATTGATAGAATCATTCTAATTATATGAATGGCATGAAAGCAGTCATAACCTTATTTAGGGCGCTTTTTTTTTCCCCCAGAATGTTTTGAACTTGGGTTATTTTCCTGCGAAAAAGGATGATTTTTATTTCTTTGAGGGAGAGAGAGAGAGAGAGAGAGAGAGAGAGTTATATTTATGCATTATAATCAATTCCATCGCAATTAAATAAACCGGTATGGAATGATTAACATTCAGACTAACAAACTGCACTCTGATTATCATCTTCACAATAGTCGTTATTCATAACGGAATTATTGCATCGTTAACAGCAGTCTTAATCAGTTCATTAGTTAATCAAGCGTTTCATGGGCTAAACAAGAAAGCATTTGATGGGGTGTTTTTATTTTTGGGTTTTTTTTCCCCCCTATTTAAGGGTCTGAATAGCCCCAGATTTTGGAAGTACATTGATTTTTAACAGCAATCTTTATCATTAAAGCAACATAAATTACTTTCTATATTATATGATCACCTCGTGTCCTGTATATGTCTACAGTGCTGTGCAAAAATTTTAGGCAGGTGCCTATATAAATATATATATATATATATATATATATATATATATATATATATATATATATATATATATATATATATATATATATACAGGGGCACGGTGGCTTAGTGGTTAGCACGTTCGCCTCACACCGCAGGGTCTCGAGGGTTCGATTCCCGTCTCGGCCATGTGTGTCCTTGTGTGTGTGGAGTGTGCATGTTCTCCCCGTGCCTTGGGGTTATATATACATTCATCTTCTACCGCTTTATCCGATCTTCCCTCGGGTCACGGGGAGGAGTCTGTGCCTATCTCAGGCGTCTATGGGCATTAAGGCAGGATACACCCTGGATGGAATGCCAACCCATCACACACACACACACACACACACACACATTCATACACTAGGGACAAAAAAACCGACAATTTTCCAAGGTGACAATCAACCTACCGTGCATGTTTTTGGACCTGGGGGGAGGGAAACCGGAGAACCCGGAGAAAAAACCCTGAGGCACGGGGAGAACATGCAACACTCCACACACACACATGGCCGAGACGGGAATCGAACCCGGACCCTGGAGGTGTGAGGCGAACGTGCTAACCACTAAGCCACCGTGCCCCTGTATATATAGATATATATATATATATATATATATATATATATATATATATATATATATATATATATATATATATATATATATATATATATATATATATATATATATATATATATAAATCTAGATATATATCATATATATATATATATATAAACATTCAACAGGTCAAAATGAATGTTAAGAATCCAGAAACAATGTGTAATGGGCTTTATTATTTGAACCTGGATGTTTTCCCTAGGGCAAATGAGGATCTTAAATCTCGACTTGTTTTGCTGCGGGTGTAATTAATACTTACGATGATGTTCTCTCCCTTGTTAACATGCTTGCACGACTGTGTTTACGCTCGTTCGTTTTTTCTTTAATGATCAGGGTCTCGACAGGCTGGCTTGTACCACATGGTCTAATGCAATGAACAGCGCACCAAAGTCGACAAAATGAAATATCAGGTAGGATGGCGCGATACCAATCTTTAGATTAGCATTTCTTATAATCGAGTGTAGTGCTGGGAGAATGGAGCAGAGCTTGTTTTATTCCCTTTTGTTACTCTTATTGGACACCACTCCCTGACACCTGCGCCTAGCCAACCGCATTGGTCTGGCTTGGCGCGAGTACGGTCTAAAGACTACAGTTCATCTTTTTCCATGTACAATTTGCGTCAGTCATCTGCTTGCCCAGGGCGCCCAGTGCTGGAGATTCGATACCATGCAGAGATTCAAGGTTATCGAACTTTCAACATGCCAGTATATAACCGACTTTATAAAGGGCTTTCGTAATGAGCTGACGAGCCCAAAATGCGCTTGGGGTTACCGAACCCTCACTCCATTGCCTTGCGCCAATTCAAGGTCCCCACAAACAATATGCTTGTCTAAGTGTACAAGGGTATTTTTTATTGATGTAGTTTGTGAGAGAATGTCAACTGCCTTAAGATATGAGTAAGAGCATGTGGGTTGGAAGACAAAGTGGGGCGTTCTGTCTGGAAGTCCAAGATGAATGAATGAATGCATGATATATATATATATATATATATATATAATTATAGATATAATATATATATATATATATATATATATATCCCACCCTCTGTCACCCATCAAATCTTGTCCCCCGCCGCATTCATTCGAGTTGGCTCGCTTGAGTGCAGGTCTCTGGAGTGCGCCCATCCCATCGACAGTTTATACCGCATGTACACTACGTCCGTGTCTTTATCGGCTTCCTCACACCAGCCTTGACCTTTGCTACTGATATTCTACCTCTCGCACTTGTTCGCCTTGCTCTTTGTAAGAGTAGCGGTAAAACAGATGACTTTTTTACGATGGTGCCGGCTGTACGTCCGCGGCCTTACATCGTCCCTCCCATGTCAGTGCCCCCCCCCCCCCCTTTTTTTATTTATTTATTTATTTATTTTATTTATTTTAAAAGCGCTCATCATGCTGAGCTCAATCGCCAAGTTACAGAAAGTGCTCCAGGTCCATCTTTGCTCGATGGCAACGAACAAATCAAACGCATTTAATGAGTTGCACTCTCTCTCTCTCTCTCTCTCTCTCTCTCCCTTACTCATTTACAGGCCCACTCGTCTCTTCCAGAAGCTTTTATATTGCTGCCGTAAAAGACGCCGACTGGCAAGCAGAGAGTGAGCTGATTATTAACTTCCCGAGGCCTGATTCATGCTAAAGCGCATAACTGTCTCAACAGTCAAACGATGACATAGCATACACACACACACACACACACACACACACAACACACACACACACACATGCGCACAGAGGTTAGCACGTGTTCCCAGTGCATGTTCCTCGCTTGTGTAATGTACACCAAGACACACAAACACACACAGGCACACACCTTGTTCTGTCTCTATAGAAATCCCCACAGGACTAATTTACATGGTGCAGCCCATGAGAAAAAGGGAGAAGGGAAAGTTTGCATGAGAGACCTGATCAGAGGGAGGGCATTGAAAAAAGCGGCATTCGGTAAACATACAGAGAGTGACGCGGGTTGATATCGTGCCGGCGCTGTCATGCGGATCCCGCCAGTGAGGATGTGGAGCTGACAGACGCCAGATCTCAGCAGGTCACCTTACAGGTGAGCGATCACGCGGCCAACGAGACGCGAGAACGGGGCCGCCGGATTATCCCTCCGTTGGCGAGGATCAAAGCAGGGAAGGGGACGTTGCTTGATTATTTCTTAAGCTTTCCAAAAAGTGGTTTTTATGGTCAATAGGCTTTTTAATTTTATTGTATTATTGTATTCTTTATTTTATTTTGTATACCCCTCCCCCTTCAAAATAAAATAGTTAAAAATTAGTGTAATAGGCTTAGTTATTCTGTTTATACATGTAGGATGGAAAGGTAAATAAAAAAATATATAATAAAATCAGGATAAATAGCAATTTCCGCATGGTAATTTTATGCTATAAATCATAAACAATGTATGATCTCTTTGGCAACTTGCTTAATTAATTTAAAAAAAAAATCCCTTTTTGTAATGGAAAAAAAAAGCAATTAAATACAGGTCATAAATGTCATAAAGTTTCGGGGAAGAAGAAAAAAGCAGTCGAGAAGGATTTATAATTAAAGACTGTTTTCTTCCTTAGAGTGAACATTAAGTAGACTAACATGAAAAGACGCACCTTTTAGGACTACTCTTTAATTTTAATAGATATGTGAGGCAGAAGAGGCATATATATATATATATATACATATATATTATATCACACACACACACACACACACACACACACACACACACTGACACTCCTGGTTCTAATGAATTAATGTAATTAAACACTTTAATATACTTCAATGATACTATATTTGTTTAAGCGATTTAATTTGTTTTTACCATGTAATGTAATGTACAATACACTTCAGTTAAGCGTTTGTTTACGCCTTCTGTAGTTGAATCAGTTTCCTCTTGTATGCAACCTGGACTGTTTATTTATTTATTTTTTATGATTTAATTAAGATTTATTTGGACCCAAAACAAAAACAACAAATGAATCACTTCATATTCAGGATGGAAATATAAAAGAGGCGATAGATGTGTTTTATTACCCAAAAAACACCCAGCAACGCGCGTCCACTCACGCTTCCGAAATTTCGCCTACTAGCTGCGTATTCAAAACAGGTATGAGCTCCTCACTATATTACTGTATGGAACCTAAACGTATCACCAGTTTATATTGGAAAGCAACCAAAAGCGGAACATAATTCTTAAAGGAGCCACGTCTCGTATTTAACAAGGAAAACAATTGAAATTAACAAGATATTAATTTAATGAACAAGAAATTGATGTTAAAAGAATAATTTCTAGAGTAAATTGGCTTATTGAATAATCAATAATTTAATTAAATTGAGAGATTTTGACTGGAATTTATAGAATTATGACATCTTTTAGATAGAGTATTAGAAACATGAAAAATATTAATGTATGGTACATTGAAAAAGTGACAGTAATGTGACAGATTTTATATATATATACATATATATATATATATATATATATATATATATATATATATATATATATATATATATATATACTTTGCTATTCCTCTTGTGAAAACTTGCCAAAACTTCACTTCACTTCACTAGATATTTCTTTCAGAACTCAGCCCATTCCATAATAGATAACACTCCAGCCAACTGTTTGCTAACTAGATAACCTTTGCAGTATTTAGATGTAGGGATGGTGTATGAAACGGTGCCCCTTCGCCGGCTCAGTATTCCTGCCATCTGCAATAAGTCTCCAACCTTTCTTCTTCCAAAAAAAAAAAAAAAAACACAAAATCCCCAAACCATTAAGCTTCCAGGAGCATGTTTGACAGTGGGGGTGAGGCAGTCCACTAACATCATCTCTCCTGTTCTACATCCTACAGAAGCTCTTCCAAAAGATGTCGAATTTGGCCTCGTCTGTCGACAGAACTGCCTGCCAGTCATTCACTGTCCAATTCTTGTGTGTTATTGGCCAGGAAAATACCTCTTAAATGATGAAAAATGACCAGGCATTAGTTTAAAATAGTTATTATAGTAGAACTATTAGAAACGTCTTTGTCCGACATGCACAGCTGAAACGTTTCAGGTATTTGTGAAATTAAAATAAAGTGTCTTTTCCAGAGGCACCATTAACTGGGTTCGTCATATCCGTGTCGCTTTAATAATATGAATATATATATATGTATGTCATATATATATATATGAGAGAGAGAGAGAGTATATGTAGCACTAGATAGTGAATCCTAACTGGGTTAACTGGGTTCGTCATCCGTGCGCTTTATCCGTGTCGCTTTAATAATATGAATATATATATATGTATATCATATATATATGAGAGAGAGAGAGAGTATATGTAGCACTAGATAGTGAATCCTAACTGGGTTAACTGGGTTCGTCATATCCGTGTCGCTTTAATAATATGAATATATATATATATATATATATATATATAGATATATATATATATATATATATATATATATATATATATATATTATATATATATATATATATATATATATATATATATATATATTCTTATTCAAATTTCTAATCTACAATGAATCTTCAAGCTACTAAGAAACTTTAAAAAACAAATTAAAGTCCCCCTGTTTATTGTCCATATTGTAGCAGTGCTTGTTATGTAGGTGAAAGAGAAATGGTGATCTGAACAAATCTGCCCTTTTATTTAACAGATTGGATACTGACCTCCCATCACCATTTAGTTTTGCAATAGTAGGTTATTAACGTACCCGGGACCATTTGCACAGTTGGATTGGTTCCGCTTATGGGTTTCGCACTAATAGATCCGATTCGCCACTCGCGAAAAGAGCCCGGGTTCAAACTAACGATGAGCTGACACCAGGGGCTTTTCCAGAAAAAAAACGACAGAGCACATGAACGGGATTAGCGATGTTGCAATTATACCGCATATTATACATCATTATTAGTAGCAGAAGTAGATGATGTGTGCCTTGGGAATAATATCTTCCCGTACAGTGCCAAATCGAATTATTAAATCAAATTCTAAATTCAAAAAAGACGCCTATGAGTATTAATGTAACTTTGGAAACACGGGGGGAAAAACAAACAGGAGCTAAAAATTGACCGTAAAGTATCTTTTATATTCACAATATCAATACTGAGCATTTGTGAATATAAACAAAAGATAATAATGGGATAAATGTGTACAATAATATTCTGTAGGGATATTCAGTGTTTTACTGTTGTTGTTGACGTTATTTCAAGGAGGCGATCTATTTGTTTAGATGAACTTCCTGTAGCATATTCCTTTATTCTTCTTCTTCTCACTCATTCTGGGACTCCGATGCAGATCATGAGGAATACAATACAATAAAATACAAAGTCTACATTCTATTTATAATGTCAACAAATACTGGATGACGTCGCCGTCGTCCTCGGGAACGACGCTTGTTTTTCCGGGTCTGGCCTTTTTCTTCCATCACTTCCTCAATACATGTAGGCAAAAGAATAAATACATTCCTCTGATACGGCTCATATAAATATGGTTACTGTAATGCTATAATGATTTACTCACCCCGGGGTCATAGCCAGCGCACACTGATGAGGCCTACAGAGATTTTATAAGAGTGCTGTCTTGGTTTTCCGGGTTGGATTTGCATCGGATTTGTATAACAGGCTCCGACGCAGTGCGTATTGAGCTAAAGCAACAGAAACTCCTCCAGCTTTGTGTCGATGTGACGGACGGCGATGGCGTGAATTACATTAAAATTAGGGGGTGTCGGAAGGTCATGAGTTCAAATCCCAGCACCGCCAAGATGCCGCTGCTGGTCCCCCGAGAAAAACCTTTATTATTTAACTTCTCAGGTGTTCTAGTGGCTGCTAAACGCTGTACATGTAAACAAAAGGTGTTAACGCAGAGATATTTTCCCGTATAGTGTAGTCTCACTGAGAGGGGAAGGACATCCGTCTATTATATGGTTTTAAAATATACATTGAAAAAAAGCATCTGTTATTAAAATTTATTGTTATTATTATTATGAGATTTTTTTGACCAGCTTAATCAGGGAGTCAGGGAGAAAACTCGTCATGTAAACATCTGTTTATTCCGTCAGGACATCAGTTCAATATTAACCAGCAACGGGCATGTGGGAGTTGCAGCTGGAATTTCCCCTGGGATCAATAAAGTGTCTGTCTGTCTGTCCCTATATCTGTCTATATCTTTCTAACTGTCTGTCTGTATCTATCTGTCTGTCTATTTATCTGTCTGTCTGTCTGTCTATCTATCTATCGCTTTCTATCTGTCTGTCTATCTGTCTGTCTATCTATCTATCTATCTATCTATCTATCTATCTATCACTTTCTATCTGTCTGTCTATCTGTCTATCTATCTATCTATCTGTCTCTGTCTGTCTGTCTGTCTGTCTGTCCCTATATCTGTCTATATCTTTCTATCTGTCTGTCTGTATCTATCTGTCTGTCTATCTATCTGTCTGTCTATCTATCTATCTATCTATCTATCTATCTATCTATCTATCTGTCTGTATCTATCTATCTATCTCTATCTATCTATATCTGTCTGTCTATCTATCTATCTATCTATCTATCTATCGTCTGTCTGTCTGTCTGTCTGTCTGTCTGTCTGTCTGTGTTTGTCTGTCGGTCTGTCTATGTATCTGTCTGTCTGTCTGTCTGATCTGACTGATCTGTCTGTCTGTCTGTCGTGTCAGTCTGTCTGTCGTTGTCCTGACTGACCGTTCTGTCCTATCTATCTATCTATCTATCCATCCATCCATCCATCTAGCTATCGATCTAGCATTTTTTTCCATGCTTCTTATTCTGTTCTTTTTCGTCCCCTATGTGGATGTTCTATACTGTAGGATGCGGATTGTCCACATTTGGAAGAAAACAACCCCCCCAAAAAAAACTCTCCAGAAATGATCTATTTTAATTCATCGCAAATTGTCTAAAATAAAACCACACCAGTTACACGAGCGTATTAATAATAATAACCTTCTTAATTTTCTGCTGAAAACTTGTTGATGAACTATGTTTGACACTGGGAGCAGTTATATCCTTACTGTGCAATATAACAAGACCTGATAAGACTTGCTCAGTGAGACAAGAAGGTCAGGGGTCAACAATGATCCAGATCATAGCTTTTTCTAGCCGGGAGCAAGCTTGTGGCAGATTATCAATTCACCATTCAATGATGTATATCTATCTATCTATCTATCTATCTATCTATCTATCTATCTATCTATCTATCTATCTATCTATATATATATATATATATATATATATATATATATATAGCATATATATATATATGGGGTATATATATATATATATATATATATATATATATATATATATATATATATATATATATATATATATATATATATATATATATATATATATAGGGGGTGGTA
Organism: Kryptopterus vitreolus; assembly: GCA_030449085.1. Classification (NCBI taxonomy): domain Eukaryota; kingdom Metazoa; phylum Chordata; class Actinopteri; order Siluriformes; family Siluridae; genus Kryptopterus; species Kryptopterus vitreolus. The sequence continues at coordinate 6,530,962 of JACRUU010000028.1, read as the reverse complement.
TATAAATTATGGGGTGGTGCTAGCTCAGTAGTTAAGGCAAGGCATTGGTCTCTGGCCCGAAAGGTCGCAGGTTCGAGTCCCAGCCATGGCCATGGCCCATGGGCCCCAGCTATCTTCTTCCGCTAGAAAAGGCATCCATCTGTGGTGACCCCCGATGGTAGGAAAAAAAAATTATTTGTACATTATTTGTACATCTAAATATCAACATTTTCCCTAGACATGTGTGACTAAACACATTTTCATTAACCTTTTCAACTTTCCTTAGACTGCAGTATCTATATTGAAAATAAATATTAATCAAATATATTTAATAAAAAATGTAATTAATTAATTTTAATTTAAAACATTTTTGAATATTTGTTTATTTTTGTGCATATTAATTTCATCAGACAGCGTATTAAAAATCCCATGACGTCTCTGGAATATTCCCTCACACGTTCAACTCCCTATAACATATGTGTGCGTGTCTGTGTGAAAGCACTGCTGTTTTTTTTTTTTTTTTTTCTCTCTTTCCTTTTTTTTTCTCTCCCCTTCATGCTCAGATTGAATAGTGGAATTAGATCGTGCTCCCGTTTGAGCTGGCAAACGGCGAATATGATTTATAAATAGGAAATTACCCGCTGCATATTTTATGCCTGGCGCCTGTGTAGGCCATTTTCCCACGCCATGTTCTGGTTTCAGCGCGGCGTGTCCTGCCTGATGCCTGCTGAAATATTTAAGGAAACCGGAGACAATTACCAGGCTGTGTGGAAGAACAGGACATGATCGCTGAATCTCACCCACACACACACACACACACACACACACACATATACACACACACAGAGACACACACACACACACACGTAGCCCAACACCTAGACCTCTCTAGTTCTGATTGAAGCTGAAGAAGTGGCTAATCTCAGTCTTATAAATGATCCTTGAAGATAAAAAAAAAGTTGTTTTTGACACTGTAACTTTTGTTCCAGCCCTTTTTCACTTTCTCTTTCTTTCATTTTCTCTAAGGACCTTCAAGTCCTTGGTCCAAGTCTTTAATCCAGAGTGTTATCTTTGGATATTTTTACCTGGCAAATAACAAAGATCATAAACTCGACCTCGCCTGTGGTACTCGTGTACAAACGTCGTCATCCGTGTCATGCTGCTCACCCAGGCGCTCTTTCAATCCAAGGAAAAAAAACAACAAAAGCATGGTTATGCTTGTACATTCTTTTATTTCAGACCCTCAATATTGTTATTTTTTGACCTGCTAGTGTAGAACACGTGCATGGTTTATAAAGGATCCACAAACAGACAGCTCACATAAATAATGCGAACAGGAAAAAAGTGACTTATCCCATTTTCTAGCAAGTGCCAAGTCTGTTGTGTGTGTGTGTGTATGTGTGTGGTGTGTGGGGGGGGGGGGGGGCAGGTAGAGGGAGGGGGGGTTGGTTGCTGTACCAAGGCCTTCTATTGTCTCTTGTGGTTGTGCGCTGTCAGCTCTTAGCTGCTAAGTAGTTAAACATAAATAGCACACGTTCTAGTGTGAACATCTGCTTTTGAGCAATCTACGGCTACTTTGTTTTTATATAGACATTTATTGCAACCTCAACAAGTACATTACAAAATAAAACAACAAAAACAATGAATTGTCCTGTTTTCCCCCCTTTGGGTCATTTCATATTGGGTACAAATTGCAGGCATAGATTAATATGGTGACATGATGTAGTCATATCATAGCCATATATATATATATATATATATATATATATATATATATATGATATATATATTATATATATTAGAGAGAGAGAGAGAGAGAGAGAGAGAGAGAGAGAGAGAGAGAGAGAAGAGAGAGAGAGAGATGGATAGAGATATAGGTAGAGAGACAGACAATCAGGCAGAGATAGATAGATAGATAGATAGATAGATAGATAGATAGATAGATAGATAGATAGATAGATAGATAGATAGATAGATAGATAGAGAGAGAGATGGATAGACAGAGATAGATATAGACAGACAATCAGAAGAGGGACTCCCGAGAGAGATCGAGAGATAGAGAGAGAGAGATAGATAGATAGATAGATAGATAGATAGATAGATAGATAGATAGATAGAGATAGATAGATAGATAGATAGATAGCAGACAGACAGACAGAGATAGGCAGATAGATAGATAGATAGATAGATAGATAGATAGATAGATAGATAGATAGATAGACAGACAGACAGACAGACAATCAGGCAGAGAGAGAGAGAGATAGTCATCAGTATATTGTGATCAGTACTACTGAGCCCAGTCCCATTGGCATTTCATGATATAGTCAGGAATCTATCCACTTGTGTTTATAGGATTTCCCTCGTTTTTTTGTTGTTTTTTTTCTCGTGCCACAGAGGACCGAGTTCAATACTAAGTATTATTGGTACGCCAGATGTTTTATTTTTTCCTAAGATTAGTGACGATTTAAGCGCTATTAATCAGGAGATTAGTTTGTATAGGTATAGTTTGTACCGGTGGGTCATATTCATTACTGTACAGCTGCTTTGACACAATCGGTATTGTTAAAAGCGCTATATATAAATAACTTGCCTATTGATTTATATTCCGTAATCTACTCACTATTAGAAACCATCGTCAAATATTTTCCTATTTAACCAAGGTGTCAGTGTTAATTAGAGACTTAATTAGACGTTTGGCATTTCTGTCACGATCTCCCATGATCCTCTGCCTCCGTTGCTATGGAAAAGGATTCAGACGTACTGAGTGACAAAAAAAAAAGAAGATACGATATAGTCAAGGTTGCATTTCTTGAAAATGCTGTGTAGTTTCAAGTGTAATCCTTATAAAGGGGTTAATGATGTTTATAATGCGACGTGCTGTACATGTCCGAGAGTCCTTTCGAAGCAAACCTGGGTCTCCTTAGTCAAGGATAATGGCGGTTGTCAGAATGTAATACAACACCTGATGATGAATCGTGAGCATTAGTAGCGCTCTCTCATACTAGTCTATTTTTTGTTTGTTTGTTTGTGGTTCGGTCGCTGTCATGTGATAGTGGAAATACGATTTGTGCATGGGAGCTGGCTCAGATAAGCAAAGTGGGGGTGGGGTGGGGGGGTGGTCTATTGGGTAGTCGTAAAAAGCACATGCACACGAGCAAACCTGAAACCCGAGTTTCCAGCCAGTGTTTGCATAAGCTCGCAAATTGCATTGTTGGCATTGGCGAGACCTTGACGATGGTGGAAACGGCTGCACAAATCATCCGCCTTTGCCCTGTCCGTTAACCACATCAAGCTTTGTGCTGTCGATGATCCATATCATGGTGAAATCACCCTTTCCAGTAGTTACATGCCGCAAAAAAAGTCGTGTTTTCACTTCACGGTGGTTAATGCATTGGCCTGTGGACTGGAAGATCGCAGGTTCAGATCACGCCAAGCCGCTTTATGTTATTGTTATGTTATGTTATTCACAGACAGATAGATGGTTTGATCGAATAAACAATAATTATTAAAGAATATCAATAAAGAATAACTATTGTGGCTGTTATTCGTGATCTCCGCATAGAATGTACACATGACAATTATTGTACCGCGACGCCTAGAATGAAATAACGAATAAATATACCTGGGAATATTATTGTGGAGACAAATAATTCCGCAATCAATTTTTAAAAGAAATAAATGAATTAAAGAGCAACAATGACACTGAATTAGATGGAAGTGAGATTGAGCTTTTTAATTATAAATGAAGTTTAAAAAAAAAAAAAAAAAAAAAGGTCACTGTAGAGTTTTCAGCATTTCGAAAAACAATTGTCTGAGGATAAGCATTTTCTGTAAAGGCAATAATGTGAATATACAGGCTTCATAGACAGCAATTTCTTTACTGCTCATTTGTAATTTAATGTAATATATATATATATATATAATATATATATATATATATATATATAGTTTATATATAAATGTAAAAATTGTTCTAAACTCCTCTCAGATGCAGGTGGAGTATAACGGGCTATCTCTTGTTTCAGTATTCTCTTTCTGTGTATAAAAATGAAACACTTATGAATATACTCATGAGACGGCAGATTAAAGGTTAGAGCCTTCTGATGGAATACGTTATTCTCCGGGAAGCCGAAAACGAGGGAAGAGCGGAATTAAAAAACTCGGGTCGGTCTGAGTGGCTCCTGGAAATCTGTCTCAGTCTCCCCGAGCTTTGATCAGCACGGAGAGTGGAGATCATTTCACTTATTCACTTTACACTCGAATTGTCATGGGAGAGGGTGGGTGGGCGCGGGGGGGGTTTAAGGGGTGTCAGAGTAAAGCAGTAGCTTCAGGTCGATGAGAACCCGAGACCTCTCGGAGCGGATTCAATTAAAAGGGAACCCGTGTGAGCTTGTGTTTTTCCAGAGCGATGGAGAAGGAACATTTCCAGGGGGAATGTAGGTGGACACGTGTGACTGAGGAAGTCCCGATGATTCCTTAAAGTACCAATTAAAACACGCAAAATCCGACAGAGCTTTGGTTGTGCTTGTAGTTGCTTGTAGTAGTGTCTAAGAGAATAGTGCTTTGGGTTCATCAGACTGGAAAAGTACCCATACCCCCCCCCCCCCCCCCACCAACAAAGACCTATCTATTTTAAAGTGAAGACAATTTTAGTCAGGTGATGCAGTCATGTGACCCATTCAACTCACTATAAAGTCTTAACCCGAAGCTTCTTATGTTTGCCCTATAGCAATGTAAGTGTTTTCCCCAACTACCCTGATTCATGTGGCCTTAGACAAACATCAGCTAAAACTTTCCTAGTCCTGTTTAATCTGTTTTGCAGAGAAAATAACTTCTCGTTATATATTCACTCATCCAGCCGTGAAGAAAAACACCATATGTGAGGCACTGTAAGCACTTCTCATAACGCGTTATGTTAGCAATTCATAACGTAGTCCTATAAAGCATAATGTATTATGTATAAAGCCTTATAGATACATATATGCATGATTTTGTGTGTAGATATTTATGGATATGGCCTATATAGAAAAGAACATTTGCACGGTGGCTTAGTGGTTAGCACGTTCGCCTCACACCTCCAGGGCTGGGGGTTCGATGTCCCTAGTGTGTCAATGTGTGTGTGTGTGCGTGTGTGTGTCCTGCGATGGGTTGGCATTCCATCCAGGGTGTATCCTGCCTAAATGCCCATAGACGCCTGAGATAGTCACAGACTCCCCGTGACCCGAGGGAAGATCGGATATAGTGGTAGAAGATGAATGAATGAATTAATTAATTAATTAATTTGTAAAAAAAGGGTTCTATGTCATGTGTGTTAAACACGATAGGTTTGGTTATGATGCGACATAGCATGTATATAATAATAATATCCTTTATTGGTCACATATACATTACAGCACAGTGAGATTCTTTTCTTCGCATATCCCAGCTTGATGTTGGTAGTTGGGGTCAGAGCGCAGGGTCAGCCACATGATACGGCGCCCCTGGAGCACAGAGGGTTAAGGGTCTTGCTCAATGACCCAAGGTTGGCTGTTTGGCCATACCGGGGCTCGAACCCGGATCTTCCGATCAGCAGCCCAGCGCCTTAGACCACTGAGCTACACCCCCTCCTTTGTATTGCATGGCCATGGCCATTGATCTTTGACTGTTTAAATGTACTGCCCCAGGGAAAGTGCTTTACAAAAATGGTGGTCCACATGCAGAAAACACCCTCATATTATCAGCCGCACACTTCCTCTTGTAGAAAATGACCCTACAAGCTCTGGCCAATCAGAATAAGTGGTTCAAGAGAGTTCAGTGGACTCGGTGCCGTAATCAGAAACGGCTCACACACTGGTGCTTTAGAAAAGAGCGCTCTGTTATTTGAATCTTATAGCACGTGTGAGATATTGACCCCCCCCCCCCCCCCCCCCCAAAAACCCGCCCCTTTAGTATTACCCGAAAACAAGGTTTAATGGGGTTTAATTGCGAGGGGAAATAATGGGGCAGAATGAATATCCTAAAGGAAACGAATGTGCCGTGCTTGCAAGTTCCTGAACGATATTAAAGATGTTCTCTTAAAAATGTCTGTTCTGAAAAAGTACCGTTTCTATTTGCAATTTAATCTAAAGCTGAGAACTCTGAGAATTCTCAAGAAAACAAATAGGGGAAAAAAAATAAATAGGCATAAATATGTACAGAATGCTGTACGGAGAGATGCAACGATTCCCCAGTCACTTGCAATTATCCCATACAGCCAAACATTATGGCAGTAGCCTAAATGCATATTATCATGCCAGCGCAAGTCAACACATTCGTATAGAGAGGAATATGATTTTTAAATATGGCTGTTTGTTGGGCTGATTTGGATGTTTATTATACAAATATGTTTAGTATATTAACGTTTAGACATTAACGGTTATCGTTATACTTGTGTTATAGTAATAGGTTACAGATTACACAGTACCCTATTCAAAATGTAATAAATAGTGTAACGTATCAATTCCTTTATAAAAGTAAAGTCACATTTGATGGCTTGGGGATTACTTTCATTTGTCCACTAGGTGGCGCTTTGAGTTAACATGCTAAGAAAAATTGATTGCGATTGATTTTTAAAGATAGAGAGTAAAAT
>JACRUU010000028.1:6514376-6519376 GCA_030449085.1 Kryptopterus vitreolus | reverse complement strand
TATATATATATATATATATATATATATATATATATATATATATATATATATATATATGAAGAATGAAGAAGAAGCGTTACGTAATTTAATTATAAAATAAAAGTAATTGCGTTACAGTTTCTGAGGAAAAAAAATGTGTAATTAAATTAGTTAATTATATAGTTACTGAATTCCTGAATGCTGCACTTAAGAAAAGTTACAAAAGTAATAACAGTAATATATTTACAGTACAGTAAATGCGATAAGTACTGTACTTACCATGGAATGTGGTGGTTAATACATGTGTGGATGGTGAGAGGAGGAGGTGGTTGGTATAACATGGGTTTGACGCTCTTTCGCTACGCTCTTCCTTTCGCTAAGCTCCGTGACTAGCTAGCGGCATGTTTACTGACTTTGTGTACATGTTTGTTTGTACCGCCGTAAAGTCCGTAAAGTGTTTGTTCATAGTGCGGAGCGCGTCTGTGTGTGTATACAATATCACGAGTATTGTTTGTAAACACAATTATATATCACTCAAGTTCACGCTTAGCATTAAATAATGCTACAAATATCTCAACAAATACTGTGTTTACTGCTGCTGCTTCGAAAAACAACTATTTGTTTCCTGACAGTTATGTATTTGTATCCGCTCACATTCCAAATCTTCCTCATTACACATTCAGGCTTGACAGCACATTATAGAAAGTGTTAGCGCTTTTCCAGCGATTAGCAGAGCCAGTTCGCGAAAGCTGGATCATTATCATAGACATCTCGTCTTCCCCACTCACCTGCCTCTGTTCCCCACCCGGCTAAATGATGTGTGGTGGTGGGCCGTAGCACGTTGTAGCGCTAATGTTTGTTAACGTTAGCATCCGTCACGCGATGAGTGTGGGTTTTTGCATTGGTAAACACCTTAATGCCTCGCCTCTATTTCCACATAATCTATTAGCGAGCCATGCGCTTTGATTAGGACCACGAGCAGCCCCGAGCGCCCGAAAAGAAGCACGTGAAACGGGGGGTAAACAAACCTGGACGTTCACCCTCTGAGCGCGTTTGTTAGTCGAGACCGTTCATTTCCACTTCTGACGAGCAAAGCAGGGCGAATTTTCCGAGCGTTCGCCGGATTCGATGCAAATTGCTCCAGACTGGTTATTGCAAACTTAATGCTATGATGTTCAATAAGCATCAACATTGCACGGCCCTGTAGAACTCTCGAAATGGCTTGGCCAGAGGGTGGTGTTGTTGTTTTTTTTTTCTTTTTTTAATCTATAACAACATTTTAACCTTATACAGCAGATGTTCCACATTAAAATACACTTTCCCGTACATGTCTACGGGCTTTTTTGAACATCCCATTTCACATTTAGTCCTGATATCCTGCTCGCATAATCCCCACCCTTCTGAGGTAGATTGTTGTGTAGCTCATTTAGGTGCAAGGGTTGTTGTACTGAGGAGGCCTGGGGTCATTGCTATTTATCCCTAAAAGTGTTTAGTAGGCCCTATATCTCACGTTTCCCAGGGAAAATGCCATTTACAAGACATCCTATGCAACGGTATGCCGTCCGACATTGTAGGAAATGACATGACGAATAAATCGAAACATTTGCATTTGTTTGTACATTTGCACTCTTTGTGTATCCTTTGTTCGTTTGTTTGCATTAAAGAAGATCTGCCGTGCGTGCCTTTGCTCTTATCCGATACCTCCCGAGCCGCCAGAATCAATACAACAACAAAAGATCAATCAGACTTTCATAGCGAATGGTTTTCTTGTACGTCTTAACGTGCGCCGTCCATCCTTCCAGACCCGCAAACTGTTTATTCGATTTATTTATTTATTTATTTGTTTATTCATTTATTTTCCGATTCCCAAAATCAGCAAATCCCCCGGAGTGCATTTCCAATCTCCAATAATATGGTGTATTTCAGCATAACTTTTTTTTTTTACTTTTCCTTTTTTTTTTATTTATTTATTTATTTATTTCTGACAGTTAAATCCGAAAATTCCCTTTGTACTTTATAAACCTACAGAATTTCTTTGCTTATTTACAAACACGCCACTGTTCCCTTTCCAAATCGCAGCTGCTGCGGTGCAAAAGGTGACTTCCTCCAGAGAATAATGTGTAGAAAGACTACAAGTATAAGATAACTATTAATTATTATTTAAGAATTAAAATGCTAGTATTAAGTTTGCAGCATTTTGCAGACGCCCTTATTCAGAGAGGCTGCTGATTGGAAGATCCGGGTTCGAGCAACGGTATGGCCAAGCTGCCGCCCTTGGGTCCTTGAGCAAGACCCTTCACCCTCTGTGCTCCAGGGGCGCCGTATCACGGCTGACCCTGCGCTCTGATCCCAGCTACCAAACAACAAGAAGCTGGGATATGAGAAGAAAGAATTTCACAGTGATGTAATGTATATGTGACAAATAAAGGCTCTTCTATTCTTCTACTTATCGCATCAGGTATTCAACAAGTTCAAGTCTTCACACTAATTGCCAGCACAGTACAAATCCGAGCTTTTCCAATCGCCGGAGCAGGTTTGATAGGAATTAAACTTGAAACGTTAAATCTGATTAAAATTCCTTAGCGGCGTGGGACAAAATAAAATAATTACCGTTCCACTGGTTTTTCCGATTCAGATAATAAAGCCACACAAAAGCCTCTCGGTAGCGCTGGGAAATAAATAAATAAACAAATTGCCAATTTCCAGTCATGTTTTTTGTTGTTGAAAAGTTTCACACATGATGAACGAAATACCTTTCTTAAATAGATCCGGTTCAGCAAAACATAATCAAGGACGAAAGACGTCTAAAATAACTGTTTAAGCGCTGCATTTTCAATCCCCCTCCAAAAAACAAAAACAAAAAAACATGCGCGACTTAATTATGCTCTGCCAGCAACGGGAGGCCGCAATGTTATCACTGGGAAACTTTCTTCACAAATGCCGTAACGCCACATGACGTTCGGAGTTAAAAAAAAACAAAAAAACATATCATGTCTCTGTCCTCATGCTGGCAGAGACAACCAGCTGGCAAAAATAACAAGGAATATGGCCGTGTATTGTATTATGCGCCTGAGAGAAAACAACAGAGAGGAGGAAAAAAAAGATACGATGACAGAATCTTATGAATGTTTTTAATCAAACACTTTTTTTTTTCCCTGTAATGCAATTCATTTACCTTTTATGTTGTCAAATGGTTTTAATGCCACAGGCAATTACAATTAGGTATTTAGCTTTGCATTATATACGTCAGTTACGTTATTTGTAGTATTCTGTAATCCCTTAAAAGCCTCTATTTTGTAAATGTAGCCATGATACCATGTGCATATATATATATATATATATATATATATATATATATATATATATATATATATATATATATATATATATATATATATATATATATATATATATATATATATATATATATATGCATGCGTGCATGTTTTTGGACCAGGGGGAACCCTTGAGAAAAACCCCCTGAGGCACGGGGAGAACATGCAAACTTGTCCATGTGTGTGGAGTTTGCATGTTCTCCCCGTGCCTCAGGGGTTTTTTCTCCTGGTTCTCCGGTTTCCTCCCGGTCCAAAAACATGCACGGTAGGTTGATTGGCACCTTGGAAAATTGTCTCTAGTGTATGAATGTGTGTGTGTGTGTGTGTGTGTGAGTGTGTGTGTGTGTCCTGCGATGGTTTGACATTCCATCCAGGGTGTATCCTGCCTTAATGCCCATAGACGCCTGAGATAGGCACAGGCTCCCCGTGACCCGAGGGAAGATCGGATATAGCGGTAGAAGATGAATGAATGTGACACACACACACAAAGAAATGCTGAATTCTGATTGGTCATTGATTAGTTAATAGTGCCAGCTGTAATTGAACCAGCTTCTTCAAATAGGTTCTTGTTTCTAAAGTTAGCACTCATCTAATGGAAATTTGGTTTGTGGATACAGGGCTAATAAACAGAACAATATTTTTTATACAATATGTATATTGTATATTGGGGGGGGGGGGGGGAAGAAAAGTGCTTGTGTTGGTGCTTTATTACAGAAAGTTTTCCAAATTTCCACTTGTTCGAAAAGTCTTTTTAATCTTAAGAATTTCTAAATAATAAATAAATAAAAAAAATGTGTTTACTTTTGAAAATACCATGCCGCTAGCTAGCCATGTAGTGTAACGAAACGCAGAGCTGTATTATTTTATACTGTTTATTACTTTTAAATGTATTGTTGCAGCATTATAAACATAGTTAGGAGACAAATACGCTTTCGTTTCAAAAATTCATACTCCGTACGAACGTCACTCGTTCGTAGGGTGGGAAACCCCGTCTGTATTCGTATGGAGGTCTGCACTTCATCAAACCATGTGATGTCTATCATAACTTTAACAGTGCCTTTTCTACCAAGCAAATCATTTCATTCCACCCCCCCCATGTCTCATTCATTCTGTTCTATGAGACGTCTATCCCCCTGCCACTTTATTGAGGAATGTTCTGGAGAATAAATGCGCAGGTGGAGAGGTGAAGGGATTAGGGAAGAGAATAGCAGACAGGAGGGATGAAAGAAAGCTTTCGCTTGCTTTCGATGACAAAAAGGCAGCAGTGAGAGGATGAAGAGACTCGGAGCTTACAACTCCATTAGCCACTCCCGAGTGGGCCTTTTCAAAATCGCGCTTTATGCGACGTGGAAGAATCGTCGCTCCTTTCATCCCGTTCAAGCTGCCATTTTGTCAACAAGCCCAACAGCATTCGGGTAAAGATCCCGGCAGTGTGCAGTGCAGGAACGCGCGAGTCGTAAACGTGAGCGTTACGGGACGTCACACGAGCGGGTGACTCGACAAGAATGCAGGATTTTTTGTGGGGAAATCTTGTGCACTGCTGGTTTGGATGTTAATGAAGCGTAAACGTTTCCAAATATTTAAAACATGGCAAATTATTAAACGATCCAATGGCTTTGGTGCAGGATGTTTGTGTTTACTGTATCGGGTTTGGAATGCAATAAATTGTTAACAAAATATAAATAG
>JACRUU010000028.1:6504376-6511876 GCA_030449085.1 Kryptopterus vitreolus | reverse complement strand
TCCTGATGGCAGGGGTATATTTTGCAATGACACACCTCACCCTTTAACCACCGAACAGTCTGACGAACATGAAAAGGATGCAAATCATACGGTGCTGCCCCTCCAAAATTACCATATTTTCCCCAACGAAACACCAAATCTAAGATTCTCGGAGTGATGTGTTGGAGAATGCTTCTCATTATCAACGTCAGGGAAACAAACGGAGAGATACGTATTGAAGGAAATGAATGACTCCGGACATGCAAATAGCAAAGACGTTGCAAAAATCAATAGGAACACGTGTTTCAAATTCCTGGCTCGTGTTGAATCTTTTTATTATTATTTATTATTTATTTATATATTTTTACATGTTTATATAGATTTGTATCGGCTTCAAAGGTCGGCCAATCAGAGATGAGCTGTGTATGATTTAGCTCATGAATTCGAGTGGGGATTTCAGTAATGTGTAATGCATTAACCATAACTTTATCTTTATCTCAACCAAAAATGTAGCCCCTGATCTATAAACATAAATAAAAGGTAAAATGGTGTGTGTATATATAAATATATAAATTATGATGAAAATCTATATATATATGATAGTTAGATATCTAGATAGATAGAGATATAGATATAGTATGTTTGTATGTACATACATGCAAACAAACAGCAGCAATAATAATAATAGATAATATAATAATAGATTTTCAACATAACTATATATATATATATATATATATAATGATGATGACCAAAATCAAATCATGATTAAACTGATCTATTATTAGTATTATTATTATAATTATTATTATTATTATAATTATTATTATTATTATTGTTGTTGTTGTTGTTGTTAATTTTTGAGCATCAAAACATCAGTATAGGTACACAGGTAATTGTTTGTTTTTGTGTTTGTATGACTTTATTCTCACAAGAAATGTGTTTATATGTGTGTATATATATATATAGTTTGAAATGCAGTTGAAGCAGGTGTTAAAGAAAAGTAACAGCGCTGTTAGGGAATCACCACAGGCATCGTTGTACTATGATGACACCCTCTCTACCTGAAACTGCTGCAATTTTTTAGCACTCCGAGCCATTTTAGAAGGAACAACATGGTATTGGAGACGAAGATTAAAATGTCGCTGTTCCTATCTCTCTTGCTTTCTTTCTTTCCCCCCCCCTTTCTGACAGTTGCGGTTGGTAATTGAGCTAATATGGCCTCTGTTCCTGTTTTTCATTCTGGTGTGGGTGCGATCTACCAATCATCCTGTCTACAAAGGCCAGTGTAAGTACTGCTTGACTTTTAACCATTCTTTTTCGGATAAATATATATATATTCAAAAACACTGCGAATGCAGGATACTTTTGGAATGAACCGCATATTTATTTGTCCTCTTTATAAACCCATTTTGGTGCACGATCATAGATGAGACCTATTCGCCTATCTCTCCTAATACAGGCCATTATCTCAACAAGCCGATGCCATCAGCTGGGGTGTTGCCATGGTTACAAGGCATGGTATGCAACATCCAGAACCCGTGTGTCAGTGAGCCGACGCCTGGAGAAACCCCTGGACAGGTCAACAACTTCAACAACTCCATGTGAGTAAACAGAGCGACGGTCAGTTTATCAGATTATTACAAAAATCCAAACGTTTCAATCAGTAATCAATCTTTATCCGACCTTTCTCTCGGGACGCGGGGGGACCTGTGGCGATCTCGAGGCAGGACACATCCTGTATGGAATATCAACCCATTGCATGGCACACACTCACATTCACCCACTAGGGACAATTTTCCAACCTACCGTGCATCTTTTTGAAGCGGGGAGGAAACCGGAGAACCCGGAGAAAAACCCCGTGAGGCACGGGGAGAACGTGCAAACCCCCAATCCTGTAGGTGTGAGGCGAACCACCGTGCCCCCATAATGAACCTTTCAATGTGGCTAAATTCTAGCTTAAAACAATACACAATTTACCACATTTTTTGAAATATTTATTTTAATAGGATATGTTGCTCTGTGTCCCCAAAAAAGCCTAAATAGCACATAAGTGCTCGCCCTGGATACCATGAGATTTCTCACTGCCGTAGGTGTCGGAGTAAAAAATCTCTTATTACAACCAGCTGCAACTGCCTAATTCTATGCAAATCCCCTTTGTGGCATCATTTCGGGCTCGAACATACAAATCATACAGGTGGATGAATGGCAGAACCCGAGGTTTCCCAGCACATCACCTCAGGAGCAGCGAGCTTCCCATAGTGCACACGTGTCGAAGTCAAATGTGGCCTGTGGCGTCAATTAAACGGTGTCTTAAAACAAGGCTATGCTGCTTTAAACCGGCGAAGTGACGGCATCCCACATATTTTGACACGTTATCATGGAAGTGAAAAAGCGATACACTTCCAAGAAAGAAAGGGATAATACAACCCCCTATGTGTTTTGTGTTATGAGGTGGCGTCACTCATCAAAGACTATATACTGACTATATACTGTTACAGCTGGCCCTTTGAGGCCAACCGTAATGCGGATGTGGCCCGCGGTGACAATGAGTTTCACACCCCGTAGTACCAACTCCAAGAAACACACACACACACACACCCTGCTGTTGACACGAGTTGAAAGAAAACACCACCCCAGGCCATCTTCCATCGCTCCATGGTTCAGTTCTGATATACATGTGCCTATTGAAGGTGCCTTGCTTGAAGGACAGGTGTCAGCTATTCTGACTGCTCTGCCCCATGATGCACTGTGTTCTCCCCGGCATTGATGTGTTCGGCAATAAAATCTAAAGTAACCCTTCTTTCGGAATCACATCAGACGAGAGAAAGTCTTGGGCCCGCGTTGTTTGCTTCCGTTGTGGTGCGTTCCATTGCGTACAAGGAACCCATTTTCCTTGACAGGTGCCAAAAAGGAAGAATTGTATTGTTATTTATGTCACCTTGTCATTTATTTGGCTGACTGGTGTATATTTAAATCAGTGCATAAGAGCATAGGAGGAAAATACCCATTTTCGCAGTACGCTTGCTGTAAAAACGGATGTGAATAATATATGATATATATATATATATATATATATATATATATAATAACCAAAACCGACTCCGGTACCGACTCTTTTACGGAGCCAGCGCCCGAGTGTGCTTTAAATCAAAGTGACACTATTGATTAAGAGCTCTGACATTGATGAGATGCAGAATCCCAGGCCTCTCATTAGACATGGCGAGTGCAGGGTTTGCCAGCACTTGTGAGGATTCGTAAAAGCCTCGTTCAGGGTATAAAGACCTCGTGTACGGTAACCATGCAGGGTGAAATGCACTAGTGGCTTCGTGCACTCGTGCGTCCCTTGAATGTGTCCGTCGCGCAAAAACAGCTCGATGTGAAGTTTGTAAGTTCGTGGCAAGATGAACCTATAAACACTTCTTTTAGGTATTAGCATTGTGAGGACCCATTGAATATGGGTTTTTTTAAGTGATGATGTAATTCTGCAACAGTGAGTTTTACGGGGTACGTCTGAAAGTTCCCGGCTTTTGTGCAGTGTTTATTTGGCGTAATAGGAAACGCAACGGTGAAGTTGTACGTTGTTATTTAGCATTTAATCTGACTATTTTGAATCCTGAAAAAAGGTATCAGCATATCATCACACATTCAAGGGGGTAATAAATGGGGTGTTTTTCTGTTTGTTTTCCCCCCTCCTCCCTTCAAAATGTGCAAATTTAAATAATTGAAAATACGCCTAATGGTAACGCAAAAATGTTTTTCCGCTCACACGAGGTGTTTTTTTTATAGTAACTACCGAAAAAGGACTAATACGAAAAAGGAATAATTCGCAAATCATTTTTTCCGCATTTCCAGGTCACATGACATGCGTGCTATTGGCTGCGATTGGCTGCGATATAAGTAAGCTGCCCTGTTTTTTTTTTTTTGAGAGGGCGTTTGTAGGTCGCATGATATGGTTAATGGACACACCGTCATTTCGCGACAGCTTTTTTTAGCGACATTTCTGAAAATATCGCACACGTTTTTGCGACGGGAACGTACCTAATGTGTAATACATTCATTTTCTCGTCAACAGCATTGCAAAGGCTTTAATCGAGGTTCAGGATCTCTTAGCCGACTCGTCGCTGCTGTCAAACGTCGAGCTTCTTTCTGGTGATATCAACAAATGGTCTGAAATGCTTGAGAATTTCAACACAACCAAAGGTAAGAATAAAAAAAAAATATATATATATATAATTATATATAATATATATATATATATATATATTTTTTTTTTTTTATAATATACATAAGCCGCACTGCAATATTCTATTAATCCGTGCCCATCACTAAAGCTTTCTTTTCCTGAATTAAGTATCAAAGGTCCTTCATTTCACGGGTTTTACTCCATGTAAGAAGATGAAAGGATGAATCCTTTTTTTACTGAAGGGCTTTTCTTTCTTTCTTTCTTTCTTTCTTTCTTTCTTTTTTTAATCAGAGGTGGAGAGAGTTTTCACTCCAATCCATTTTGCATTTGCTGCTATTTTTGGCCCCCGACTTATTAGCCCTGACAATGACCAAGAGCTTACATCATTCCCTCGAAGTCTTGAATCAGGTGTTGAATCAGGTGTCTAATCCCATTCCTTCCTCGAGTAGCCCTGAACTGTAGTTCCTGCCTATTAATGAACCTATATTCATGTCTTTTCTAGTATAGAAAAGATTTCTCCTATATGTATGAATGGGGGCACGGTCGCTTAGTGGTTAGCACATTCGCCTCACACCCCCAGGGTCCGGGTTTGATTCCCTTGTGTGTGTGTGTATGTGTGTGTGTGTGTGTGTTTGCCTCGGGGGGATTTTCTCCGGGTTCTCCGGTTTCTTCCCGGTCCAAAAACATTGTCCCTAGTGTATGAATGTGAGTGTGTTCTGCGATGGGTTGGCATTCCATCCAGGATGCATCCTGCCTTAATGACCACAGACGCCTGAGATAGACACAGGCTCCCCGTGACCCGAGGGAAGATCGGATAAAGCGGTAGAAGATGAATGAATGAATGTATGCCATGCTTTCACATACTGAAGCTTCCCGTGAATGAATAGAATGAATAGAAGAGTTTTACCTCAGGATGTGGATCGGGATAAGCAAAGTATGAACTCATTCCTTGTTGTAAACACACAGTATAGCTTTATGTACAATACACAAAATTGCATGTTTATTAATGTTATTTTCAAGTGTTATAAATAATGTGTTTTAAAAGAGAGAAAAAAAAACACATGTATTTAATAATTAGGAAGATTTAGATTAAACACAACCCTGGTTGCATAAGTCTGCACACCCCTCCTGACTAATGATACATGGAAGCACCGTATATCTTTATTACAGCATCCAGTCTTTTTAAATTAGTCTCTATTGACATCACAAATCAAGATTTTGGGATTTTATTATATTTTTTATCCCACTCTCTTTTTCTGCAAATAAGGTCTTTCACATTGCAAGGGAGATCTAAAGTGTATGTCTATTTTTTTTATGTCATCTTCAGTGCGATTGCGGTCTGGGCTCTGGCAGGGACTTTGATTATCCCTTTTCTGAATCATGTTGACTGTGAAATTCCTCTTCATTTGGTCCATTTCATTTCTCTAACCGTCTTGACAAGTGGCGCAGGTGAAAAAAAGCTGCCGCACGCATACTGCTGCCCCCACCATGCTTCACTGTTAATATGTTTCCAGTCAGCTTAAACCTAGCACTTTCTTTTCTTCAAAGTGGATACATTCCTTAAAATGCTTCTTTCACATCACAGTGTGGACTGTGACAATAGAGGACTGTTATAGTGCTATTTTTTTTTTTTATCTGCAACACTATACATATATATGTATGGGACGTTTCAAACAACTGGAAAGTAACGGAAATGATGCAGCCAAAGCGCTTTTTTTTGTACGTTTTTTGTACGGGGACGCAATTATTTAGCCGTGCACACGTAGCCAAAGGCTTATAATCAAAGGTTGTGCAGACTTTTGCCGTCACGATGTTGGAGGTTATTTTTTCCCCCCAATTATTATTATTATTTTTATTGTTTGTTTGTTTGAAGATCACACGTTATTTTCATCTTCATATTTAAAAAAATGTCCTACAATGTGTTTTATATTCACTGTATGATGTAAGTGTAATTACATATTAGCGGTAACTAGAATGGCGTAGGTAGTTACTTTTCAGAAGGAACCATAATGGGAAATGTCCAAATGGAGCTCGGGAAGGGTTTCGCAAGGTCGTTGCCACACAGATAGCTGGATAACAGTAGAGTCGCTTTACAGACTAACCCCAGTGTTGTGCCTGTGATGATTGCAAGCTTTTGTTCTCGCCGTGTTTTGATTAGCGTTTTGACCACCGGGGCCTCGTTTAGGTTTGTTTACTGATAGTGTTTTATCTGGTGTATGCCTGTTTGTAAATTTCCCGAGTATCGCCAAGACCTTTCAGAGCTTTGCCAGCTTTAAAAAAAAAAACACAAAAAAACAGAAATTGTGCACGGACTGGGATGTGGGATCTGGGAAACATAAAGCAAATTTATATGCATTTATATATATATAAATATTCATCCGATATGTGCAAAGATGCTGTATTACATTATAATATAGAAGAAGTAGGGAAGAAGATATATATATATATATATTTATATATATATATATATATATATATATATATTATATATATATATATATATATATATATATATATATATATATATATATATATATATATGGTCCAGGAGTTTGTTATTAGTATGGATTTGTTCATAAGTTGCTCGTGGCATATGTGTAAAATGAATATACAGGCATTACATGGGTTTTTCACTGGTTCATTACGCTCCGTGACTAGCTAGCCAAGCATTGTGTTGGTTTTTTTTTTTTCGAATCTGAAACAATTTTACTTTGTTGGACGCATTTGTTCGTATCGGCGAAAGTTCGTAAAAAGTGGGATGGGATTTCGGAAAAGAAAAAACCCCGAAACTGTTATTCTTAGAATGTTAATTTAAAGAGCCACCTAGTGGGCAAATGAGAGTAA
Organism: Kryptopterus vitreolus; assembly: GCA_030449085.1. Classification (NCBI taxonomy): domain Eukaryota; kingdom Metazoa; phylum Chordata; class Actinopteri; order Siluriformes; family Siluridae; genus Kryptopterus; species Kryptopterus vitreolus. The sequence continues at coordinate 6,504,867 of JACRUU010000028.1, read as the reverse complement.
TCAAATTTCTAAAGTAAGTGAAAAGTTACACTACTTATTACATTTTGAATAGGGGATCATTTGTAATCTGTTAACCTATTACATTTCCAAAGTAACCTTCCCAACACTGCACACACACACACACACACCACACACACACACACACACACGCACACACTAATTTACGAAGCTGAAACTCTGATCCAGAATGACAGGCAGTTTATCCTTATCACACGTTATTTTCATCTTCATATTTAAAAAAATGTCCTACAATGTGTTTTATATTCACTGTATGATGTAAGTGTAATTACATATTAGCGGTAACTAGAATGGCGTAGGTAGTTACTTTTCAGAAGGAACCATAATGGGAAATGTCCAAATGGAGCTCGGGAAGGGTTTCGCAAGGTCGTTGCCACACAGATAGCTGGATAACAGTAGAGTCGCTTTACAGACTAACCCCAGTGTTGTGCCTGTGATGATTGCAAGCTTTTGTTCTCGCCGTGTTTTGATTA
>JACRUU010000028.1:6496876-6499376 GCA_030449085.1 Kryptopterus vitreolus | reverse complement strand
CATCATACGATCTCTACCGCCATCTTTGGAAGCACGTCCAACTTGGCTACATCGCTCCAGATTAGAAGTGGCTCTCACCTCGGGATGCGCTCAGGAATGTCGCCGCATTAGTGCTTTGCATAATGTTATGTATAGAAGAAGAATAGCTTTTATTTGTCACATATACATTGCAGCACAGTGCAGCGTCTTTGGAAACTGGGGTCAGAGAGTGCCCCTGGAGCACAGGGGTTTAAGGGCCTTGCTCAGGGGGCCCAAGGGTGGCAGCTTGGCGTTTCCAGGGCTCGAACCCCCGACCTTCCGATCATTAACCCAGCTTCTAAAACCACTGAACTACACCCTACACCCCTGCTAAGTAACTGCAAGGGGGGATTTCCAAGCCCTATTAGCAGACGCCTGTTTATATGTATATATATATATATATATATATAGTAGGAAACACTATATAGTGCCCATGCATATAATAGTGATGCTTATGCTTTTTAAACATCCCATTTCACCTTTTAGTCCCCATTGGAGAGACTAGACTTTAAGCGCTTGTAGTGCTTATTTACTCACGAGTGTGTTAAAAGTCAGACAGTGATGTAGAATGAGGCGTTCAGTCAGCTTTCCCATTAATCCCAAAGGCTTTCAATAAACTAGAGGTCAGAGCACTGAAGATCTCCCACTCAAACAACCATGTACGGACATGTTTTCTTGGCGCTGACTTTGTTTCTACTCAGTGGTTAACCTACTGGGCTCTGGACCGGAAAGTCACAAGGTTAAAATCACCCCACCACCACCACCACCACCACCACCAAGCTGCCCCTAGTGGGCCCTTAATAGTTGTACCAGTGGCTGTGGATAAGGGTTTCTGTCAAATGCTTCCAATGTCAATTACCACAAACATGTTTGACTTTTAATTCCAAAAAATGAACGAACTGGTATCCTGTTTTTAGTCATGATGTCATTTCCTTCTACCACTTTATCCGACAGGGAACCTGTGCCTATCGGGCATCAAGGCAGGACACACCCCGTAGGGTACACATTCACACACTAGGAACAATTTGTGCCAATCAACCTACTGTGCATGTTTTTGTACCGCGGAGGAAACCCGGAGAACCCGGAGAAAAAAAAAAAACCCTGAGGCGCGGGGAGAACACGCAAACTCCACACACACACACATGAAGGAGTGAGGCGAAAGTGCTAACCATGGAACCACCATGCCCATGAGTTCAACGCTAAAAAACAAACAAACTTCGAACTCCTTGAATAAACCCTGATCTGTCAACGTCACATTTCTGTCCCGTCTCTATATAGATACCCGGCCTCCTCCGTGAGACCGACTTGCACTCGGCCCTGTGCAACTCTTCCGTCGATCGCTTCTTGGAGTTTTCCTCGACGCTTCAGAGGCAGGAGTTCCAGAACGTAACGTTGCTCCCTGACAGCCAATCAGCTTCGCAGGATCAGAGCGGCTGTCGCGCAAAACCTGGACAACAGAAAACTGATCGCAGCCGTGAGTAAAACCTTTTACGGGATTCGTCCGCGGGCTTCGTTTCAGAGGTGATGAGGTGCCAAACGATCCGCTAACGATTCCCATCGTTAGACTCGCTAGACGACATGGTCAAAATGAAGTGTCAAATGAACTTGCGTTATACTTTAGACGATCCGGGGACCCAAATGGCATTTTTATTGTTAGTTATAATAAGGCAAAAGTAGATATCAAAGGATTTGCATTGGAAAAAGAGCGCTATTTTGACCAAAAAACTGTCTTTGTTGCCTTGTAGCACAAAGCTACAAAGCTTCTTATTGGAATAGGAGATATTCCCTTTATACCGTGCCACCGTGCCCCCCCCCCCCCCCCCCCATCCCCCGGCCTCCATTTTTTTTTCACACCGCCAACCTTTCAAATCCTCTCCATCCTTTGTAGAATTATGGCTTGATTAGATGGGAGGATTTGCGAAGAATCTTTTCAGCACTTTAGATATGCAGAGATGAAAGGCTGCCATGCCAGAGGTTATCTTTGAAAGTGCTTCATACATGGGTCTGACTGCATGAATGTGCTGTGTGTTTGTGCGTGCGTGCGTGTGCGCGTGTGTATGCACGCGTGTGCTAAATAAATGATGAGCGCAGACATTCCCGAGTGAAAAAAGGCCATTTGAGCTTACAAAGGCTTATAAAGGCCAGAAAATGTGCAGCAACTTGAAAAGCAGCAGGAGCGGGATGAAACACTTTTGACCCAAAGAGGTAGAATGATAGAGACAGAAAGAGAGAGAGAAAGACATTTTCGACTAGCTCTTGTGTTTTTCCAATAGACGTCAATCCTGAGGTGTCCGACGAAACGGCAACGGTTGAGTTTTCTGAATCGTAGGCGAATCTGTTGCGTGCAGCAAAACAATCATTTTGCCCATTGTCCTCAGTTTGTACCATCTCTAGGCCCGGCTTGTGTTTGGTTCCCATAAACATTACTGAGAGGAATGCTGTGTTACTTACGAGCAGTCAGGAATGAAAAGATTAACAGTGT